>UCOH01012187.1:15627-70878 GCA_900474275.1 Synergus japonicus
CCACCACACACACTAACCCCTATCCAACTTCCTACTTTACCCCGCAATTTCTACCCCTGATGCTCGAATGTCGCTCCTATACAAGAAACTGTATATATACTCTATAGGTAGGTCCAAACAGCCGCGTCAACCTTCCCTTCCACCCCCATCTCCCTTTGTACCCTCTTTTCTACGTGACGCTATTACCACGACAAAGGGTCCATTGTATCTCGAAATTGTGGTAATTTTTACCGATGAAGAAAGAAAGAGGGAGAAATAATTCATTACGTGAACTAAGTGTAGAACCCGACGATATTTTTCGTCCAACTTTCAAAGTAAGACGGGGAAATTTGTTCTGGATTGTGAGCCATGATTATTTAACCTTAGGAGGGTTGAGAAGACATCTAAGAATCTCGGGAGCGAAATTTTTTATTCCATAGAGATTTTAGACGGTTTCCAAAGATTTCAAATGATATTTTAGAGTTTGAAATATTTTATACGATTTTCAAAAGACATTTTAGAATATTTGAAGAGTTGTGGATTTTCGAGTGTTGGATTATTTCAACAATTAACACTGCGACAACAATGTGGGGTCTATGGCGACCCCAACGAAACAAGAAAACGCATTTTCGCTATGTACAGGTTGCAGGAAGGCTGCTACTAAATTCATGAAGGACAATAAATAATTTATCATTTTATAAACAAATTTTATAATCAATTGGCAATATCAGGTATCTATGATGAAATAAATAAAGTTTTTTCTACTGAAACCGATAAAAATTAGATTTAGGCGTTTAATAACAACTGATGATTGTTTAAACAAATTTAATTAACAAATGCACTGTTTTGTTATTTTCAGAGGTAGAAACTTGATTCTTTCAACGTAATCAAGTGTAAATCAATAATTTTTAAACCTTTATGAAGTTTACATAATAATAAACAATTTAAATTGTTAACAACAATTATATAAACAAATTTTTATCGTCTTAGGCAGTTTTAGAGATAAAATTGCATTTCTATGATATTATTAACAGCTTACTATTTACCACACACTCATTGCTATTAATCGATAACAATTGATAATAGTTTAAACATAATTAATTAACAAATGCCGTATTCGGCTTTTTTTAAAGGTAGAAACTTGAGTTTTTCAACCTGATGCTATGTAAATGACTAATTTTGAAACTTTTAGGGTGTCGGCATGACAATCAAGAATTTAAATTGTTAACAATAATTATATCAACGAATTTTTATCACCTTAGACATTTTTTGCTGAAAAATGCCTAAGATGACAATTTTAATTGTTTTTAACATTTAAAATAGTTGATTCATAAAATTGTTAAAATTGTTGCTTCCTAGAGGTCAGAAAATTAGACATTTACACTTCATTTCGTTACAAAAACTAAATTTCTACCTCTGAAAATAGCCAAAGAGCCCAGTGGGAAAAAAATTGAGGGAAGTTTTTAGAACGTCCTAAAAACGTCCAATGTCAGGCCAAAAAACGACAATGTTCCAAATGCGTCCTAAAAACGTCTTTGGAACATTTGGAGTGCATTTGTTAATTAAATTTGTTTAAAAAAACATCAATTGTTATTGAATGACTAAATCTGATAAGTGAATGACATTTATCTGTCAATCCCCATGAATCCATTTCCACTCACTTATTTGTTTATGACAAATTCAATAAATTTTTAAACAATTGCTAAGCTATTGGAAAACTTTACTGGATAGTTGCTTCATTAATTCTATGTATTTGGGATTGAATCCAAATATTTCTTGAAAGTCGGTACGCAAAAAAAAGGATGGGGTCTGTAAAGACTCCACGTTGTTGTATATTTCCCACGATTCCACGTTTTTGTCGAAGGCTTAAAAATGTGAGGGACTAAGTTATTAAAAATGAATTCATGAGAATTCAAAAGAATTCAATACAACAAATTTATGCTTCAAAGGAATAGAAAAAAATTCGCAAAAACGAAAAGTGGTCACGTAATTTATAGATTACGATTTATGAATTTTCCCTAATTGGAAATAAAATAATGATTGAAAGCTGATTAATCAAATTCAAAGAAGCTGATATCGGTTCGTAAAAGAAATCTGAAAGTCTGACAGGAGACGTGACATTACAAAGTGTTTCATGATTGTCGATGTGAGGTTCGAGAACAGGATTCTTCTAACAAAGGTTGGTTTGACGTGCATCATTATCCTATGAACATAAAGATATCTAAGAATGATCGGAGGGCAAAAGCCGGGCGGCATGGAAGAAACGTTCCGTCTTTAGCATCGCGACAGACAATTTATCATCCACGGCCCCTAGCAGCCTCGTCGTTTTCCATTTATCTTACTCGAAGGCGAGTTTGAAATCGTGTAAATCCGTATTTACCACGCAGCGTGCGTTAAGTGCCTTGCAGTATCCACACTACAAAGAAAGCAACAGCAGGAGTCTTTTCAACGTGCCGTAAATTACGAAAATAGAGTAAGCTATCCACATTTATTTATTTAATGACTTTGTTCATTCTTTATTTCTTTTATGTAGCATCAGGGTTGAGTTTCAATGTGAAATCATATTACTTTATATATTTGAATTAATTGAATCAAGTTTAAGGTCAATTGGTACGTGAAATTTGAGAGCTTCGTAAAGTGAAAAGCTTCCAATCAGTTAAACAATAATAAAGATCCTATTATAAAATAGTTATAATAAAACCCGAAAATACAGAGCGATATTTACTTAATTTAAGAATGTAATCCGATGAAGTGTCGAAAGTGTACGATTCGTCGATTTCACAAAAAGCTTTTCCGTTAGAGTATGCGGAAGCTTCCACATCGCGAGTGGCATAATACCATGCGACAAGCGGCGGAACTTAAAATGAAAAGAAATATTATATGTTTCCGGAAAAAGTAGAAACGGCGGTCGGATGCAGAAGGGAAATGGTAGGGTTTCGCATCGAGAGGGATGTCTGCCATTTATTCTCGTCACGTTGGCTCTGCGAAAATAGCAACAAAAAAAAAAAGAGAAAAAAAGAGACACCACCGAGTAATCCTCTGCTATCTCTGTACATTTCAGTGGATACTGAAGGAGGGTTTTTCGACTATGGTTGGGGGGTCAATGGAAGAAAAGGTGGAAAGTGTGGGATGCGGAAGCGACTGTCTCTGGACAGGGCAGCATCCGGGGTGCGGCATATCGATTTTATTTCACTCGCTTTGCGAGTTTTAGAGTTTCACTTGTTCAAGGAAGAGATCCGAGGTGAAACACGGGTTAGACCGAATCGACTGGAACTAGTGGTCACTGGTCACTGTCGACACTATTCGGTCTCGACCGGAACTTCAGTACTCGTCTAACTTATCGTGCAAGTCAACCCAAACTTTGTCAGTTGCTTTTGTTGGCTTTTAAGTTGAAGAAAAACTCATGCCAAGAAAAATTCGAGAAAAATGATGAAATGTCGGAAATAATTTGGGATGTCCTTATTAGTATATGAGGTGGAATTAATTTGTAAACTTATTCGAAATTTTGGAGAAAATTAGTGGAAATCCTATCTTAAAAAAGTGGTGTCAGAAATGTCTCAAAAATCTCGCATACATTGTTGTTGCAAACCAGATTGGCTTATAAATGACTTGAAATTGTAACAAGAAAAACGAAATAATAATGCACATGTTATTAATATGCTAGTCTACAAAAAACTTCGAAATCCTTCAAAATTCATTAAAATCTCTTAAAATATTCTTAGAAAACCTCAAAAACTTCCACGAAATCCTAAAAAAATTCTACAATGTTTTTAAAAATCAGAAAAATATATTAAAATTCTTTAAAATTATTATAGAAATCTCATAAAATACCATGAAAATCTTTAAAATTTCACAAATTTTTAATAAAACTGATCAAAAACTCTTAAATTCTTTCCAAATGCCTTAAAATCCCTTATATCTCTGAATACCCCTAAAAATTTCACGATAAATTTTTTAATTCTTTTAAATACTACGAAATCTTTTGAGTAAAAAAAAAACGTTTGAAATCCCTCAATAAAATTACCCGACAAATTTGAAAATCCTTCAAAATCCATACAGTATTTAAAAAGTTAAAAAAATCTCCTGAAATTCGTTAATATTGTTTGCAATCTTTTCAAATTTCATACAAAATCTTCCAAAACCCTTAAAATTCGTTGAAATATCTTAAAATTCCTCTAAATTTTACAACATTAAAAATCCATTAAATTCTTTTAAAATTCTACAAAATTGTTTAGAAATTCTAAAATTCTTTTGAATTTAGTGAAAATTAATTGAAAATCGTAACAATCCCTTAAAATTCATGAAAATCACTCAAAATTCCTAGAAACGTCTTCAAATTCCTTAAAATTTTAAATATCTGTAAATCATTAGAAATCTCGACACATTCCATGAAATTCTTAACAATTGTACAACAATTTTTTAAAATTGGAAAAATCTCTTGAAATCTTTTAAAACTATTAGAAATCTGATCAAATTCCCTGAAATCCTTTAAAATTCTCAAAAAATCTTTGAAATATCAGAAAAATCTCTTGAAATCATTTAAAATTAATAGAAATCGCATAAAATTCCATAAAATCCCTCGCAATTATTAGAAATCTTTTAAAATCTTTTGAAATTCCTTAAAATTACACGAGAACCTTAGAAATAAATGATATTCTTTGAAATCTTTCTTTAATTCTTAGAAACCTCTTCAAATTTAAAAAAATTAAAAATCTCTTTTAAAATTGCTAAGAATTCTTAAAAAAAACTCTTAAAATTGCATAAATTCCTTAAAAATTTCACGAAATATCCTAAAATCCCTGAAAATTCTACAAAATGTTTTTAAAATTCTAAAACTTTTGAATTTTGTAAGAATCACTTAAACCTCTTGTTGGTTTACTAGTTAATTAAAAAAATTGTACGTTACCATTAAGAAGAAGAAGTTTAATTTGAGTGATAGGACACACGTACCTGAAACAGAAAAAGGAAAGAAAGATTAATAATAATGAAAAATATAAAAAATTCTAAAAATTATACAAATTGCAAAGAAAAAAGATTTTCCAGGAGTTTCGAGAGATTACAGAAACTCGCAATATTGATCGACAGCAGACATTCATAAACTTCAGCAATGTTGCTGCAACATGCACGACAGTGTTGCCCATGTTGTCAAGCAATATATTGTACCAATATCGTAACAATATTGCTGCAAAATTGCGTGCTGTTGGAAATATGTTCGAAGCAATTAACGCACTTGATTGTGCGTGTATATAAGTCTCGCAAATTGCTGCTGCAAAGCTGACCATGTTCATGATATCATCGCTGGCAAATGAACAATTTCACAATCGACATAAGCAAGTATATTAGAGTACGCGGCTTATCCAATGTCTGACCGAGGTCGACCGTAACTTCGACAATGGAACCCGTAGGCAGTAAGAGATATAGTGCATATAATAATCGCTTTGGTCGGATTACAAGCATATCGCTGCTAAACTTCCGACTTGTTTGGCTTACATAGCTGCGTTTGATTGACGTTCAAATTCAAATAGGAACAATTACAACATCACTTAATTTGACAATGAACCTTAATCCTTTGCTCTCAAAAGCTATAAACACTTATGTAATTTAAAGTTTACAAAATCTTTCATTAGTTCCGCAGGACTATTTACAATTTTCGGAATAGCAACTCATTTTGTTAGGATTCACGAACATCCAAATGAAAAAAGTTTCCAATCAAGTAACTTCTCAAGCAATAGAAATCAAGATTGAAAGTTAATCAATCTTTTCAAACTTGATATTCGCTTCCTGCAAATAAAGTCGCAGTGCAATCCTATCATAAAAAAGAGGTTGTGATTATATCGAAACTGCTTTTATAAATTCGAAGTCATAAATTATTGACAAAGACGGACATTTCAGGGCGCCCATAAAATTCTAGTATACCTTTTAATATACCTAGTAGATTCTTTCTACCTTTGAAATATACTGTTAACGGATTTTAATTTTCGAGTTTAATGAAGGCAGTGGAAGTTTCCGATAATCGTATAAGTTGACAAGAAGTCATTGATCACTTAATTTTCGATCTGATTGTATAATAGATGAGGGATTAAAGTAACATTATTAGAGAGGAGGAACAATAAACTGCTTTTGGGAGTAGGTGTTGGGTTAGAATTGAGTTTTAATTCCCATCGACAGCTTTAAGCTCTTTACGTCGAGCTGTGGTAAAGGACTTACACTGAATTCCGTTGAATCGGACAAAGCTCGGCAGACGGCTTAAATTCTAACCAACTGGAGAAGTAATTGGAAATTTCTTGTCACTGGACGTCACCACACTTGGTTTTTTTTCTCTTAGCCAATAAATTTTCTTTTTTACTTTTTCTTTAAAACATTTTGAGTAACTAACACGTCGATATGTTCGACGTTGCATCGACTTCACACCTAATCTCTTCGTATCCTTTGCACGTACGACAAGACTGAAAGTAATTGCATCCCTCGATGCTGCTGCTTGATCGTGAAAAGACGGCAGATTGCCCTTTGAAAAAGTGAAAAGGATACATCATCCGAGCCTTGAAAATTAACTAACTCTTCTGAAGAAAGTTAAATTTCATTCGTAATAGATGAGAAGTCGAAATTTTATTTCATTTCTGGATCTATCAGAGGCTAAACTGGATATACTTCCGATCATATGATGGAACACACCCAATTACTGTTTTTAATTAAATAATTTGTCCCGGGAAAATTTAAAACAGTGAAAATTTCACTGATTTAATTAGTGATTAAGTATTTCACTGGTGAATCAGTGATTGGAGACTTTTCATTGATAAATTCAGTAATTAGTCCACTGAGTATCAGTAAGTTCTTACTAATTTAATTAGTGAACCGATATAACATTTAGTATTTTAGTGAAGATGACTGAAAATTTTAGTGACTTTTGACAGATTCTTAGTGTATTTTCACGGATTAAAATCGTGAGAAAAGAGTCACTGAAAATCAGTGGAATTTGACTGATTCAGTTTTAGAGAGTACAGTTATTATTTTTGGAAATCATGTTCCAATTTCAATCTGTAATTTCAGTAATTGTGGAAATTTTGAATTCATAAAAGGTGTATAAGTACTGCCAACTATCGGTCCACATTATTCGTTTGTACTGATCTAATCAGTAACTTTCCACTGATTGTCAGTGACCGGATTTTAGCTATTTGAATCAGAGAGATTTCACTGTCAATCAGTGACTTTTCAGTGATTCAGATTTAGAGAGCACCTTATTATTGTTATTCTACATTTTTTGTGTTTTTTGCCATTTAAATTATATCTGATAAAAGTATTAAAATTTCCAAAAAGCAAAGTATAAAAGGAATTTTATGATTTCCGTTTTAATTAATTCTTGAATGAAAATTGACAACATCAACCTTTTGATTAAATTGTTGTTTGTCAAATTCTAAACAGTTTGGATACTAATTCCAGTAATCCACATTTGTAAAGAGAGTTAATAGGAAATTAATCCGAGAGCTGATTTCAAAACACTCGGTTTACAAAATAATTAGTAGTCGCTAGGAACATTATCTAAATTGACACAAAATAGGAAAACCACAGCTGATGATTGGCAACATGCGTAGGATTCATTTGATCTGGAAATGGAAGAGAGAAGGATGTGTTTTCTCTACCATAAAAGGGAGAATGGATGATGATCCGTGTTTTCTGCTGAAAGCAACAGTTTGGCTGTAATTTGTGTGTTGAGGAGAATTTGATACCTGGCCACACATGTGGGTTATTCGTAGAATTGCCGTCAGACGAATATTGATTTATGGCATTTCTAAGGATATTTAAATTAAAATTATATTTCAAAAATGGGTTATTCAAATTGAGTCATTTTTTAGATATTATATTATGCCTGATTTAAATACAAGGTTAAAGTTTCGATAAAGGATAACATTTAGAAATCAATTTTATGAATAGGAACACACAATTATTTTCTACTTAAAATGCTTAGCGAACAATGTTTTTATATTCACGTGCAGTTTTGGTCTGGGGATCGAAATATAGGAATTGGTCGAATATTTTTATTACCTGGTGCTTCTGGAGCATGATTATTATTTGATCCATTTTCATTATGTATCTGTAAACATAATTCTGCGAGAAAAATCCGTTGAAATTAAATTATTAAAAAAACACAATTGAAAAATAAGCTCGATAAATAAGCTCGTTTAAATAACTGCAGAGAAAAATGAACAAATAGAAAAAGTGAAACCTTTAATACTAATAAAATTATCATATAATGTATCTGTAAATATTATTTCAATTTACACAAGACAAGAACGCAGAAAGATTATTCATTTTATTTTGCAGATGTTTAAATAAAAGGTAGGTTTATTACAGCCGTAAACTTCAGAGTTGTGAAATCTTACAATGTGTACAGATTTCGTGCCTCTTAGTCGCGACATTCCCACAAATTATATATTTAATACATACAATTTTTAGGTCAAGAACGATCTTAATTTTTACAATAACTGAAATCTAAACTGATTTCTTAACAGTTTTACATAAAACAGTGAATTTCTCGCAAATATATACAGCTTTATATAATAACAACAAAATTAGATTATTGCCACCAATAAATTTTCTATCTTATTTAAAACAGTGTGATTTAAAAAAATATTTATTTTTTCAGTTGTAGAAAGATTGAATAACAGTTAAATTTATTACCATGAATCACAGTAACAGAGTAATAAAATTTTTATAATGTCTGCGACATTCTCGATTCTCGAATGCAGACATTAAAAAAATGATAAGAGCTGTCAAAATTCAAGTGATTAAAAATAAAGCAATAAAAATGGCTCAATAATTATTAAAACTAATTAATGTCCACCTTTTAAATTGATATTTTATTACTATTTCATTATTTATTTGACTTTCATATACAGATATATTTTGAGAAATCGGAAAAACCAAGAAATATTTGAATGGATTTTAATAATTACAGGAAATATCAAGGGATTCAGAATAAAATGAATTCGAGTTATTTGAGAAGACTAGGGTCAATTTACAGGAAACAGTCTTCATAAAGTATTTTATTTTCGTCCAAGAAATTATATTTTATCACATATATTATACTCGATATTAAGTATATAATAATTTCAAACTCAAATAATTGTTTTCTTTTTCAACTAATTTATAAGTTTCATTGTTCAGATCTACGTCTTTGGTTTTAGCAAGATTGTGCTTCTTAATGATGCTGAAAAAATATTGCAGGTGCTGGAATAAATACAACATGATTATTTTGTTGAACACGTGCAACTTGAATCAACGGATTATAACGTATATTAATTGGTCCAGTTCCTCTGGAAATATAAGTATTGCCATTTGGTAATACTACTTGACTACCATTTGGCAAGTTTGGTAAATTTTGAAATTGAACATATTGTGGGTTAATGATCTGTGAACTCAATTCTGTAAGAAAAAAAAAAAAATTAAATATTGTAATACTCTAAAACATTAATTTATATTTTAAATAAACAAGTTTAAAAAGAAAATTTTTATTCAAGTTTCAAATTATCTATTTACTTTTAGTATTAATATTACTTGTAATATGTACTTACGAATGGAATTGAGAAAAACCAGAAATGCAAAAATTGAAACAACTGCAACGATCTTCATTTTTACAACTGAAAGCTGATATTTTAAAATTGTATATAGACTGAGAGATTTTTGAAAGTACTTTATGCATGTATCATAAACTGACTACACATGTTTAATTTTCGTCAATTTTATATAAACGTGGTGACGACAGATTGTGTATATTAGATTCTTGTAATCTTTATAGTTCCTCGAAGTTTACTTAGAAGTTAAATTTAATAGCCAAGGAAATTTGATAATCATACAATTTTAATGTTCACGATTACTGCGTGATAATAAAGTAGGGACCGAAAGTTCTAATAGCTAAGCAATTTTTAACTCTTTATTTAAATAAAAAAACGTTTCATATCAAGTTTTATAATGAAAATTAATAAATTACATACCTCTCGTTTATAGTTCCTTTTTTTTCTTCCTACTCGTTAACTTCGTTTTATATCGCTTTCTCTATTCTGAGAGTGTCGTTTTTCAGTGAGGGAATGTGCACATTTCACATTTCACATTTCACATTGCACATTGTACATTGCACACACATATGGAACTAAGCCCCTCGATATTTCTCGCTACTCGATACGAGACAAAATCCATTTCGTCACTCGGTCCTTTGCCATCATGGTATAAAAGCCGAGCTTGAATGAAAGCTCGAAAGCTTTCGTCGCTTCAAAAATTTCGTAACGATTTAACGCCCATTCTATTTAGTTGTGTAGTGAATGATCACTTGGATTATTTAAAATATATTTGTTATTTTATGATTATACAATTTTAGACTTATAAAAATATCTTCCCGTTGTCACTGCCGTGGTTTCAAAAATCGAAACTACTTACTTCAAATACATATTCACAACCAACTGACAATGAAACAAAATTTCTCCACTTTAAAGGGGTATCCTCATATAAATCGATCGATTAGTTATTAGTAGATTAGCTGATTAGTGTTGAATTGAATAAATAGTTGTAAGTAGAGAAAAAAATCAAATATTCCGTCCACTTCAATCGCGTTTTTCTCGAAAAGTTATTTTTCAGATTTTTCGAATTTGCGGACACGATTAGTCAGTGAGTTTCCAATCCAAAAAAATTAAAAAAAAAAAATTTTAAAGGGAATTAAATTCCCTAGTCTGTAAACCTCTCGGATTTTATTTTAAAAATTTATTTATCCACTTATTTGCAAAAATAAAAAAAAATGTACTCAAAAATTTGTTCAAATTCCGCCATTTTGTTACAAAATTTTATTATATTTGAAATTGAGGTTCACAGACTAAATATTAGTGTCATAAAGCTAAAAAAAATTTGGGTCCCATTTTTCAGACAAACCTAGCAAGCGTGAGAGTGTCCGCAAATTCATGCCAAAAAAAGAAACATCACAACGTCAACGGGACACCAGCAGAGTATTTATGACAATTATTTCATAAATAAATTTTTTTTACTTCTTCGAATTGTTAATAAAATGCTCTCAAAATGTCAATAAAAAATATCTTATAGTTTTGTTTAAAAAAAATCCCTAAAGTTCACGTTCATTTTTCGTCGTTTATATGAAGATACCCCCTTAAAAACTTTTGCTTCCTCATAGGGGAAGCTTTGTTTTCGATACATTTTCTAATATTTTTAAAATTGTTTAATTAAACTTTCCTCACGTGATAAATGTCGAATACAACATTCTAATCAATTGTCCGGATGTATGTATGGACGCGTGTATTAGGATGCTCCAAAAATGCATTGCAAAAATTTTTTCAATGCTACAGTCTCGATCCCTCCAATTCGTTTCTAAATCCGAAAAAAGAAAGTCCCTTACTTTTACTTATTTTTTTTTTTTGATTAAAACACGTGCCGGTTTTGACTTGAAGTTTCCCATGTAAATTGCATCGGGAAAAATCACTTTTTGGAGTTTTTGGAACAATTTTTCAAAAAGCTAAAATTACCATTTTTCATGAAATTGACGTTCTGAGCACTTTATCCTCGTTGTTTTTCTTAATAATTATTATTAGTATTAATTTATTGAAATATTTATTAACATTGTTTATTAAATCTTTAATTATTTGAACAAATATCATTTGCTTAATGTTTTTTTTTTTTTAAATTTCGTTTTTTATCATAAAAATGTTTACTATTGAACTTCCAACTGGATGGGAAATGAAGCGTACAAAAAAGGAAAACAAATTGTTTCCCAAATAAAAGTAGTCAACGACGTTGCAGAGAGCTGTAAAATTGATTTCTTATTTTAATAGTATAATAACAAGAGATGAAAATCAGAAACAATTTCTACTACATGTAGTTAAAGAGTATAACAAAAACTTCAGTATGTACACAGTAATTTTTTAATAAAAAAATTTTCTTGAAAAAAATTGTTTAAACAAATGGAATTTGTTTAAATAATTGAAATTTACTAAACAATATTTATTAATATACGCTTATACTCCAATTGTATACATTTTTATAATAAGAAACGAATTTTCAAAAAAAAATGTTTAAACAAATGTTATTTGTTTAAATATTTGAAAATTAACTAATTAAAGATTTATTAAACAACGTTAATAAATATTTCAATATATTAATACTAATAATAATTATTAAGACAAACAACGCGGATAAAGTGCTCAGAACATCAATTTCATAAAGAATGGTAATTTTAGCTTTTAAGGGTAGTTTTCAAGGCCCCCTAGGGGTGTGTTAGGGGTGTAAAACCCATATGTGTGATACATGATATTCTTTGGTGGATAGTTCTCTATAAGTTTCTATAATCTCCCATCACTTATTCCTAAACCCTGAAAAATTATTCCAAAAACTCCAAAAAGTGGTTTTTCCCCATGCAATTTACATGGGAAACTTCAAGTCAAAACCGGCACGTGTTTTAATAAAAAAAAAAATAAATAAATAAAAGTAAGTGACTTTCTTTTTTCGGATTTAGAAACGAATTGGAGGGATCGAGACTCTGTAGAAAAAAAGCGTTTTTGGACCACCCTAGTGTGTATGGATGTCGCCATTTTTTGTCGCCCTATTAACTTAAAGACAGTTGTAGATAAATTGATGAAATTTGTAGGGTATATTAGTACCATAAATATCTCAAAACGTGCCAAAGGATTTTTCAAAATATTCATTTTTCGACTATAACTTCTAAAATAATGAAAATTAAAAGCTTATGTAAAGGAAAGAAAGATTCCTTGCGTCAAAAAAATCGATTGACCTGCATGATTAATAAATTTTATTGAATTTTAAGAAAATTATGATTATATCGTTAATGCTTCCTCTATGAGGAAGCAAATTTATTTGCAACATTATCATAATGAGAAAGCAAAGTGCTAAAAAATGAGTAGAAAAAAATATAAATATAGTTAAATGGAACACCCGAGATCGAATTCACGGCTAGTTTCCTTTTCCCTGCGTGCATTTCAAAATTTCTATTCGTATCTATTTTCTTCAGCAGGTATGATAAATCTCTATACACTTGGCTGAAATGCAGAATGAAAGAAAAATAAATCAAGAGGAAGGCTTGATATAGCACTATTACGTTTCACAGTAGCTCGATGCATTTCCAGTCAGTTCGATATGCTCCATTTACAGTGAAGGGTGACGAGAGCGTTATAATACCTCTTGAAGAGAATCCTCTCTTCTCATTCCTATCACTCAGAAAAGCGGTCGAGTTCCTTAATCATCCGGATAGCCGTCTAGGATTTGCCACCCATCTCACTCCAAGGGTGGCAATTAACCTCCAACTTTGTGCTAACCACTTGAACACGCTGCCGGCTATGGCTTAGCAACTATATATTCTAGATCTCCTCTCAAAGTATCAGTCGGCGAGGTAAAGGAGGGTTAATAAGTCAGAAAAGAATAGCGAACGAGGGTGAGAGGGCAAGCCAGAGAGTCTGAGGAAGACATCATCCCAGCATTAGAGGCCACTCGAGTTTCCTCAGCAATTCTCTGACATTGTATTCATGACCCCTTTCTGTCTCTGCAAAAGTCTCGAAAGCCAGAGAAATATCAGTCAGAGACTTTGATAATGCACATTATGGCGAAAGGCTCTGGTCAGTTTATCTATGTAATTAATTAACTGCGAGTTAGTTAATGGGATCCAGAGGTTCTGGATTAATCAGGCTTACGAATTCCGGAACGCTGACTCGACAGTGTTTATAGGGATGGACGCTATATATGTATAAATTAGTTTCCACATTTTCGATGTAAATTGAGGACTGAAAAGTTGAATTGGAACGATGGAAATACCTCGGAAACGAAAGTTATTTCCTATCGTGAATATTAGCAACTGTGTACTTTATTCTGAAAACATGTCACGATTGGGAAGTTTGAATTTCGCAGTGCGAGATCTAGTAATTAGTATCAAAACTATTTTATTGGAGAGTCGAGATATTCATTTTTTTTTGTAATTTAGAAAGTATGTTTTACTATTTGAGAATTTAAATTAAGATTCGCAGGTTGTTGGTCAATTTATTTATAAGGGTATAAGTATATTTTATAACACTAGCAGACCAACAGGCGCGCTACGCGCACGATTATTTATTTAACTTGAATTTGCAACTTCAAGTCATTAAAAGACGAATGAAATTTTGCTGATTCAAATTTAAAGAGTACCCGTGTAGAAATTTCCAAACCTGGCCCAGACCGGTGATGAAACACACGGCCCGAACGGGCCCCGACCAGAATTCGGTATTTCTGATCTAGGCCCGGTCGGGTCGTGTGTTTCATCCCCGGTTTAAAATTTCCCGATCTGGACCCGATCTGGGCTCGGTCGGGGCCACAGCAAAATTTCTACCCGGGTATCCAAGATTTTAGGGACATTTCGTTATTCGTTTTTTAGAGAGGTATTTCAAGAAAGGTTTCTAGGAATTTTTTCGGGACTAAGGAATTTTAAATGTTATAATAAAATTTCTAGAAATTTTAAAAAAAGTCAACAGACTTTAATAATTTTAAGAGATTTTCTATTTTTTAAAAAATTTCATAAAATTTTCAGAATTTCATGAACTGTAACAAGATTTCTAATAATTTTAATGGATTTTAAAAGACATATAAAGAGCCTTTAAATGTTTTCCTAGAATTTCAAAAATTTCAAGAATTTCAAGAGATTTTTATGAGTTTTAAAATATTTTATGAGGTTTAAAGGATTTTAAATTTATTAGGTAATTTTATTGAGGGATTTCAAAAGAATTTCTATACATATATAATATTTCAAAAAATTTGTAGAATTTTAAAGGATTTCGAAGGTTGTCATAAAATTTTAAGGGATTCGAATAAATTTTAAGAAATTCGAAAAAATTTTTTTAATGAATTTTTATAGATATTTAATAATTTTAACTTGCATTTCAAGAGATTTATAATTTTATTGGTTTTTGTGGAATTTAAGCGAATTTCAAGATGTTTTTGAGGGTTTTAAGAAATCTTAACGAATTTTAAAAGATTTCAGAAATGTTTTATGAGTTTTAGAATATTTTATGGGGCTTAAAGGATTTTATAGTTTGTCAGGTAATTTTATTTATTTTTCTAATTTTTAAAAGGTTTTATGCAATTTTTAGGGATGTCGTGGAATTTTGTAAGAATTCTAAAGATTTTAAGAGATTTTAAATGTTAAGAAATTCCAATAAGTTTTTAGTAATTTTTGCTAATTTTAACTTGGATTTGTTTTTCTTGTTTCAACTTCAAGATATTTAAAAGCTAATCAGGTTTGCAACAACAATGTATACGAGATTTTCGAGACATTTTGTGGCACCACTTTTTTAAGATAGGATTATTAGGGGTGGAAAGATATGTTTAAAAAAAGGAGGTGGCAGTTTTTGGAAAATTAAGTCGAGAAAGGCGGTTGGGGGGATGTTGAATAAAACGATGGAAAAGGGGATGGAAAAAGAAGATAGGAAGAAGAGGCAAGAAAAGAAGTTGGAAAAAAATAGATTTGGAAAAAAGTGGTAAAAGAACATAGAAAGAAGAGATAGAAAAAAGAAGTAAGAAAAAAGAAGGTGGGAAAGGAGGTTTGAAAAGTGAGATATGAAAAGGTGGTGGGAGGAAATTCAGACACTATTGGATTCATGTCTATGAATTAAGTAAATGACCTTGTAATGAGATATCTTGCCCAAAGTAATTGAATCATAGAAACATTTACGTATAAAGGAATTTGTGTCCAAAGATAGTTTCTGCACATCGATGAAATTAATTGAGCTTTGACAAACGGATTCGCATTGGAGGCAGGGTCTGCAGATAAATCGAACTAGTAGGAAGAGGAACCCGAGGTTGAATATCGTCTGGTGATCTTATTAAAGATCCGCAAGTCTGTCGAACGAGTTATTTAAGTTGAGATCTCACAGGGATTGGAAGTAAGAGAGGTGAAATTGAAGTTACGTAAAGGCAAATCCCATTCCACCATCAACTTTCCGCGGCTTTCCTTCTAACTTTATCATTCTCCTGGCTTTAAGAGATATATTAATTAAGACGCTGTATGATTTAATAACGCCGCAATTACCGCCAGAACTTTGCCTGAATATATAGTGTACAGAACCCTGTTAAAGGGTTCTGGCCGATCTTCATGCAAATCATCTTCTCTGCCCATTTAACTCGGAAACACAAGCCGTTATCACGTTTTACTCGTTATAATGTTAATCGTCTTTATTATACCTCGAAAGAGCAAATTCAATTGTGCGACTCCCTCATTCTGCTTTGAAATAACATTTTATTAGCATTGTCCAAAAATAGTTTATTTCAAAAGTGTAAACGCTTCTTAATCTCTCAATTTATGATTATAAATTGAATATAGAAAATCCCGAAAGTGCAATTTTAAAGATGAAAATTCAATAATCGAGAAATTTCGCACTGAATCGATTTTAAATTTATTAGCCTACATATGAATAATTAAAATCCCATAGAGAGAAGTTTAGTCACGAGTGGAAAAGGGGATTAAAGTTGAACTTTGAATAGGTCAACCAATGAAAGACAAACAGAAAATCCCGAAAATGCAATTTTAAAGATGAAAACTCAATAATCGAGAAATTTCGCACTGAATCGATTTTAAATTTATTAGACTACATATGAATAATTAAAATCCCATAGAGAGCAGTTTAATCACGAGCGGTGAAGGGGATTAAAGTTGAACTTTGAATAGGTCAACCAATGAAAGACAAACAGAGTGATCCGCGCAGGAATTTCACGAAATGCAAAGTTTAAAGTAGAGCTTTTCGTGAGTGCTAATATTGATGCAGCAAACTGTTTGCTCTCACAGGAAATCCTAGATCTATCTTCACACCTCAGCCTCTGCCCAGGATATCCTTAAGTTGTCCCCTTAAGTTTCACAAAGTGAAATTTACAACGCACCCTATGGTTTGTTTCTGAAGGTCTCGAAGCGAAGGCACTGAACTTGTTCAATATTCTACTTGGTTCTCCAAGATACTTCAAGCGTCGTCAATTCACAGACATGTATCGCGAATCAAGAAACTGAGACTTGGAAACTGAGGATGGAATACAAACGGTATTTCCAAAATACAAGTTGCCACGGGCTGTGAAAAGAAAGTTGAGCAGAAAGTGAAAAGGAAAGTGAGGAAAAAAGGTTTAAAAAGGATTTGGTAGAAGGAAGTAATCCCACTTTTCCCTCCTTTCCCTACATTTCTTTCCGATCTTGACTATGTTTCTTTTCCAGACATAGTATACTCAATAATTTGAAAATGCATTAAGGGCATGTATTACTTACCCGATCCCTACCTTACCGACATTTTTTTCTCTGTAACGCTATGTCTACATTTATAAAGATATCAAATTGAAAATTTATAAAAAGAAAAAATTTATATAAAGAAAATATGATAATGTATGTTTGTCTGGTCTTAACTTTTTGTAAAAATAAAAAAAAAAATTTGAAAAAATTATTTTTTTAAAAATGTCAATATTTAGGACCAGACAAACGTACCTTAAGGCTTTAGCTTCAAATATAGAAATTTTCAATGTGGTATCTCAATAAATGTAGACGTACGGTTACAGAGAAAAAAATGTCGGTAAGGTAGGGATCGGATAAGTAATATATGCCCTTAAGGGATATATAATATCTTTTAATTGTAATACAATATCTTTCAAGAAAGCAATATAAACTAAGCCTTGAAGATAATGAAATCTAGTAGAACGAAGACAAGCGAAATGAAACAATATATCTTGATACACTATAAACTTCAGTGGAGTGAAACTATTTAAATAGAACGTCACACAATATTTTCCACTAGATTAACAACTTGATTGTTGTTATGCCAAAGTGAATTAATGAGGCGCTATAATTATGTAATTCCAGCCACATAACAAGAGAAATGTCAGCATGATAATATCATAAAAGATGCAAAATGTAAATAGAGCTTCAATTATGAAACAGATAATTTCGTGGGCGTCAAATTTCATACGAATATTGTATTTCAAACAAGGAATTGCACTTAATGAGCCTAAGTGCTGCTTTGCATGATATTTGCTAATTTGTATAGATATTCGAGAATCCATTAATTCGAGACGAGGATAATAGAAAACAAAATGTGCATCATTGAGGAAGATTTCATTTTTAATCCTTGGAACCCAGCTGACTAAATTTTAACCTTGAGGAATCGACCTAAATATGTCTTCTTGAATTGAATGACCAAGGAAGATAAACAAAGCCGTGAACTTTCTTGGAGAATTCGGGTCAGACTTGAAACAGGGGCGACCATTAATTCGACTGACAAAGAGAAACGAGAAAGCTAAACGAGAAGAGACAAAGTGTTTATTCGAGAGTTTCCGCTTTCGAGCATCCCGGGAATTTTCGCCGGCGTCCGTTTGACCGGAAACTATTGGTTCCTCCCGGAACTTTCTCATTAAACTTGCCTCTACCCACCCGTTAATTATCTCAACGACTTTTTCCTCGCACCGGCTAACTCTCACCCTCTCTGTGCATAGCGTGCCACCTTAAAGAAAGGATTTCTCTATAATAACAAAGAAGCCCGATTTTTATTTTCCTCCGGAACTGATCGCTTTCGTAATTGCCCTCTTCTGTATCTTTCCATCTTGGCCTTGTTGCAATCAGTGCCCGTAATTACCCTTAGTTAGAAAGACTCAGCAATTACTAATTATATACTTCGAAGCTCGAAAATACTTCACTTTTTCCATTTTTACTTTCCTTTTTTTACATTATTTTGAATAATATCATTATTCTTGAAAATTAAAGAAAAAATTTCAAAATGCTATCAATGTCTGCAGTATTCTATTGAATTTCACTCTTTTGACTCGTGTTTAAAAAAAAAACCTTGGATCCCCTACTATAATTCTGCAAAAAAGAAGAGAAAAAAATATGAGTACTGAATGGAACAAGATAAGTTTTTCTATTTTATGAATATCGTAAATTGAGCTGTATTCATAAAAAAAATGTGTTAAAATGTTTATCATTTACGATACTGCTCAAAGTGCTCATAAGCTCTTACATTATAGGATAGAATACAATATGGGATTAAATCCAAGGTTTAAAGAAAGGAATTAAAGGATTAAAATCAAATTTCGCTAAGTTCAAAGCACTTGGAACTCTCTAAAACTATAAAAGCCCTATAAATTTAAAAGCGTTCTGGAATTTGAAAGCTAAAGGCAAAATGACACCGTTAATTAAATTCGAGACAATTCTGTGATTTTCATCTCTAAATCCACACTAGAGAATAATAATACCTATTATTTGCAATTTAACTATCGCATCCTACTGACAATAAGTCGAGTATAATTTCAGCGTTATATCCCTTTTGTGAAAATTGGCTTGCACCACTAAATCTTTTTATTAGAATTACAAAAGCGTATACGTTTCAGGCAATAAATCGGCATTATTCGATAGCGCATAAAGGATATGAAACCTATCGTCCCTCCTTTAATTCTGATTCATTTTTTTCACTCCCACCTTTTCTTCTTTCTCTCTATCTCCTTCACGAATATTACGACGCAATAACGTTTCGCGGTTGCAATCTACTATACAGGAAAAACTTTTCACGAAGCTCTCGGGAACGTTGTATGCCGCAATGTAACCGGAAGCGCAGAGATTTTCATTTTATGAGCGAACGCAACGAGTCAACCCCTGTTCGCCATTTTTCTACCATTTCTACTTCCGTTCAACATTATATCCGTCAAACCCCATCAAAAGCTATATTGACATTACTTCCTAGAATTAGATTTGTGTATGCAACATATATGTAATGGTTGCACACCTATGTTGCAGGAGAATTCAACTGTGCGAATAAACTTTCTCAAGTTATCCGCCTGAAGAAGCGGATAAGGAGGTGGGGCACTTCCTGTCGAGGGATTTCAGGGGATGATTTTGCGAATATAAGCAGAGGGAGGAAATAAATTCAATAGAGGAATGAAGGAAAGGGGCGTTGCCAATCGTACATGAGAAATCGACCAGCTTTAAATTCCAGACGGATTAGCAGAATTCAAAGTACGATTTCGTTTAGTCAAGTTTCTGTAGAGGAAATTAAATCTAACTAATCACGAGATTAGATGAATGTTAAGTATGCAACGTTTACGATATAAATAAGCTGTCAGGGTGTCTACTGACTCAACCGATTCAAATTCCAGGCGTTTTCCCGGTTTTTCAAGGCTAAATCCCTGATTTTCCAGGGAAGTGAAAACACACTTTAATGCTATATCATACATTTACTATTATGAAGTTAACATATTAAATCAACAAATCCAACATATTATACAGTTTCCCAGTGGGTGAAAAGATATTGACATCCTGAGGACGTCCTAAAGACTTCTTTAGGATGTTCATGACATGTCAGTCAAAATAATGTCAAAAAGACGTCTTTTGGACGTGAGACGTCTTTAGGACGTCTTCAGGATGACAATGTCTTTTTGCCGACTGGCTTATTATATATTATTTATCTATATAATACTTTTACTCTTTTTAAGGATAAACTAAGGCAGGTAGATTCAATTTTTTAAATTCCCTGAAATTTCCCTGACTTTTCCCTAATTTTCAGACACTTTCACTTTAAATCTTTTGAAATTTAAAATAGCTTCACATTTAATATTCGTAAAAATTTCTCAAATTTACAACAAGTTTTGAAATCTCTTAAAGTTTATTGAAATTTCTTGAAATTCCTGAAAACATCTTTAAACTAGCTGTCAAGTTGTATCAACTTTTGTACTCATTCAATGAGCACTTTGCTTCCTGTAAGCAAATATGATTTGCTTTACATTATTCTTATATTCTTACATCTTATATTCTTTACATCAGCATTAAATTTTGATTACTTGAGAAGTTATATTCAAAAACTTCATTTTCGAAAATTACAATAAAGCATAACTTTCTTATTTTTCAATGTAATGAATTAATCCTACAGGTCAATCGATTCGTCTAGACACAAAGAATCTTCATTTTCTTTACACCAGCTTTAAATTTTAATTATTTCAGAAATTTTAGTCGAAAAATTACTCTTTTAAAAATACAATTAACCATAACTTTCTTATTTCTCAATTAAATGCATTCATCATACAGGTCACTCGATTCGTCTCGACATAAAGAATATTAAGTTTCCTTACATCAGCTTTAAATTTTCAATATTTGAGAAGTTATATTGGAAAAATGAATTTTACGAAAATTATAAAAGTATATAAAACTTGTAAAATTAAATATTTTGTTAAGGGCATCCTCTGCCCCGTGGTTTGTGAAAATTTTTTTTCGAAGTCACCACGGCCAAACGAAATGATATATCGCTTTCAAACTTTAAGATATGGGAAATGAGACACTAAATTGTGTTTTAAAATTTAATTTGAGTAGTAATTTTGAAAAAAAGCTAAGTCTATAAGGTAGGGATGAGATTTTTTTCAAAATTACTACTCAAATTAAATTTTAAAACGCAATTTAGAGTCTCATTTCCCATATCAATAATACATTCTCTGATGAGAATGTAAAAATGATTTAAAATTATTTAAATTCTAAGAGGATTACTAAAATTCCTTAAAATAATTTTTTAAATGTAAAAATTACATGCAATTTTTACAAATATTTTCAAAATTTCGCGAAAAACTTTAAAATCCCTTAAAATACGTAAAAATGATTCACAATTTTTGAAAACTTTTCCCCTAAAATTCTATAAAATCTTTTATAAGTCATAAAAATTTTGTGAAATCGTTTAAAATTCCATGAGGAACATTTAAATTCTTTAAAATAATAAAAATTTCTTAAAATTCTTACAAGTTTCCTAAAATCCTTTATAACTCCACGAAAAAACTGTTAAACCCCTGGAAATACGTAAAAAATCATTTAAAATTTTTGAAAAATTTTTAAAATTACCTACAATTCCTCAAAATCTTTAAACATGCATAAAAAATCTCATGAAAACATTTAAGATTTCCTGAGTAACATTAAAATCCCTTAAAATCACTTTGAAAAATCAAAATTTCTTAACATCTTTACAAGCTTTTTAAAGTCCTTTAAAATTCCTTAGAATTCCTTATAAATTCTTCGAATTCCCTAATCTTCCTTAAAAATCTCTTAAAATCCTTTATAATTATTGAAAATGTCTTGAAATCATTAAAAACCTAAAGAATCTGAGAGAATTCCTGAAAATTATTTATAATCCTTCAAAATCTTTGGATAGTTTCTAAAATTTGTTAAATAAATTATAAAAGTTGTATGTGTAATACTGCAAGTATTTACTCAACTACTAATCAGACTTAATTATGAGCAACTAAGTTACTCAATCAAATTATAAAATATGAAACAATAACTGAAGCGTATTAACTTATTTAATGACAGAAAACAAAAATTCCAGGATTAAAAAAAAATTTCAGGCGTATTCTCAGTTTTTTCCCGATATACAAAATTCCATGAGGCGTATTCCCGGTTTTCCTGGTTTTTCCCGGTAGTAGACACCCTGAAGTTTCATTTGGTGACATAAGGTTTCCTTATTCAATCTGAAGCTTACAGCGACTAGGGATGAAACTTGGCTGTCTTGAGCTCTATTTGTCTAAGACCCGTGAAACTAGATGCCGGTGAGCAGACCGGAAAGCGAGTCCAAGCCAAATTCCAATCATCATTATCAAAACCAAAGCATAGCAGGGCGTATATAGATCCTGATGAAAACGGTTTTGCCGAACCGCGGTTAGTCTACAATCTACATTCTATAGAGCGAGCCAGACAGGGATAATGGTTATTCCTCAAACCTTGATACGGGACGGACGGTAACGTAACTACAAGGGATGGCATTCACTATCGACTAAATGCATCTTAGCTAATAGGCCCTCTCCGATCCGATATATCGACAATCCAATCGCAAACATGATTTCCGCATTGATTGTAATACGCTGTTCTAGTCTCCAATTAATCCATGACCTTGTTCCATCGAATTAAATCGTGCATGATTCATCGGATAATCATTCTTAATAAGGATCTTCTCTTCACTCTTGCACATATATAAGCGACAATAAGTTCTGTTTTTAATGAAGGATACAAGAGGTTTATGCAAATTAGGTTATTTAAGTTTCGAGGTATTTCTCTTTCAGGGAGTTTAATTAACACCTTCAGCAACGCAGCATAATTTGAATATAAGCGGATTTGAGGAAAATACAGCTAGAGACACAATCATCAAGAACTAATTATCTGATTCTCACTGCTGCCAATTATCTGCAATGTTATTGCGTCACTTGGGGAAACGATTTTGATAGTGTCACGTAAACGACATAAAAGGACAAACGTTTGAACTCGAAGTTTCCCATAAACTTCGGGACACTTTAAACGACCGAGAACCAAGTATCGAGGTAAAAATAGAGATAAAAGCAATGTCAGAACTTTTATAGTGGAGATGGGCATGTCCGGTATAAGCCCAAACAGAATGCTAACATTCTTTCTTTTCCTTAGCTTTAATATTTATAATTAGGAATCCAGAATAACTGAAAAAATTGCAATATTTTTGGGAGATTACGTTCCGCCTATCGTATAATTAATATAGTATTTTAATTAATTTCATTTTTCTTAGTCGAGACGCCCAAGTGGGTTCAAGTTGGCGCCCACTTATACTTATAGGAATTTCGACAATCGAAGAAAATTAAGTTTTAATTTGGAATCATTTTAAGATTTTTAGGAAATGATCGAGTTTGGGTGAAAAATACTTCAAAGGCGGATGTAGTCTTAGAGGCGGGAAGTTGTTAGTCAAAATAAGTTTTTACCAGTTTACGACATTCGATAAATCACACAATTTTTGTATTCTGCCTATCTATCTACTAGCTCCGCTAAAATTTTTTATGACGCTCATAACTTTACATCCAAAAGCCATTTGTTTTTATCTTATCAATCTTTATCCTAGTCTCTCATCTTCATAGCTTTACCCGTCACGCATCGTATTGTTTTAAACTCCTAAAACTTCCTTTCTAATACCTTTTTTCAAAATACGTTTTACGATTCCATTTTCCAAAAACATTTTACAATCCCATTTTACAATTCCATTTTCCAAAAACATTGTACAATACCACTTTGCAAACGTAATTTCTATACCTTCTCTTCCAATAATAACCTTTTTCCAGATTCTCTTTCACAAACCCATTTTCCAAAACCCACTTTTACAACTCCGTTTTCCAACTCTATGACGAGATTGTAAAATGGGATAAAAACGGGGATGGAAAGTATAAAAAAAATAATCATAAATGGAAAAATAAAATATAAAGAGACTTGAAAAATTTCTACAGACATTTGAGTAAAGCGCTAATAAAATGGTTGAAGAGAGGTAAAAATTGAATGGTGAGGATAGAATATGAAGTGCATCATAAAAAGTATTCATTTCTCATATCTCCCTAGACTTTTGAAAAGCCCCATTAGATTGAAAACTGTCGACCTTTTTGGATAGAAGATCGCTTTTTCAGTCTGACGTATGTCGGTTTAGGTGGAGTTTGATTTATGTCCTATCAATGGGGAGTAAAAAAACGCAATCAATGGAATGCTCGCTATTCACACGTCGACCAATTTCTATCTTGGAGCGAAAACGAGGTGACCCGCAGAAGCGGAGAACGATTTCGAGGTCGTTTCGGTAGCGAGTGGCTCCCGAGGGAAATGCGGCATCCAAAGAGACCCTGTGACCTGCTCGGTCACGAAATTCCAGACTGATTCCTGGAATTAAACGCCCGTTTCGCGTCGTCGAATCCATTTAACGGGCCGCTTTTAAACTCTCCCGCCACGTTTACCATTCATCGCTTCACTATATCTCAACAACCTTCTCTCAAAGTACTTTAAGCGACAGGTGTCATGAGATAGTTTTTAATATCTTCCAATGTTTTCTTATCTAAATAAAATGTTCCTTCTACATTTCTACCCTAAATCATTTCCGTTTTGTACATTTTTTAGCTTTTAAAAAACAGGGACATTTCTGCACAGTAAAAACAAAGTCTGAAATTAAGTCAGTAACTTGATTTAATCATGAAAATAGTATTTAAAAAAATCCTTCAGAGTCTTAAAACAAAAATAAACCATGAATTGGGCTGAATTTTAGACTATTAGTTTTAAAAAAAGATTGAATTATCTTGACTTACTTCGAGCTGTAAAAAAGACTGTTTTTCAGTCCTCGAAAGTTTGTAGTTGTGACTTCACTCGCGGCTCCCTCTCCCTCTATACGACGCCATTTGCATCATTTGCTTTTATATCAAGTTCGTGCGACAAGAGTCGAATATGACACGTGTAATATCTGATGTTAATCACACCAGATAATATAGTTTAATATATTATATAAGTGTGCTTATGTTTACTATTTTTGAATCTTCAAGTTTACATTTTTCACAGTATGTACCTCTCATTTTTTGTCATCAGACAAAAAAGTTTGTTTATTAATATGGAAATATAAACACAATTTCTTTGTTTCAAATAAAAATACTTTAGTACAAATTGTTTAAATATAAATTCGAATTTATATTTAAACAATTTAAGTAATCTTGACAGCTGAATTTTATATTTACATTAGATCTTAATTAAAGTCCATATTCTGGTTGACGATCGGTAAATAGTCTATTGAGGGTCTGGATTTCAGCCCATTCTCTGACTTGCAGTTCAGTTTCAGTCTTTTTAACGACTGAATGTCAGCCCTATAACCGTCTTATTTCTAGACTATTATCCTGTGCTGAATTTAAGCGGACATGGTCTATTTTCGTTTACATCTTAAATCAAGACCGTTCTTGAGCTTAAAATCAGACTTTGTTTTATTGTGTGTCAATATGATAAATGAGACGTAATCAATTTTCAAGAGGAAAGTGTGTCATTTTCAGATTATTTTAATTTGAACAATACCTTAACTGTTTCCTGTATTCCTGAATGTTTTTTCTCTGGACTGAAATTCCGACCTGCAACAGATAATAAAGAAAAACTTCGGTTAACAATGTTCAAGAATTGCAATTGTTTTTATCGCATTATAAGCAATATTATTATTATAAAAATCGTTTTATTGAAAGAATTTTTGTATGGGCAATGTTATTCGGTTTATGATATCAATGATTCGTTATCTACACTTCGTTACGACAATAATAACAATTCCTCTACAATAATATGTCATTGTGTAGTTTATGGCACGAACAACCGGTTATCTGTGAAACCAGTTATGGGATTGGGATCTGTGATAATTATACCATGAAGCCTGAGACGGTTTTGATCCTCACGAATGGAGATTGCTTTATTTGGTATTAGCATTCTCTTCAAAACTTAGATTACGTGAGAATGTTAATTTTAGATATGGGATAATAATAAACTGTATTTAATACGTGTAAAGACATAATAAAGACTTTAAAATCTTCATAATTGTTATCTACCCCCTAAATGTGAAACTGTAAAAAATCACTGTTTCAAATTTAGAGAGTAATCAAAGCTTTTCCTCTTAATTACAAGGAATTCATATTATTTTCCCATTTGGCTGAAGTTTCAGACGTCTAGTCTGACTATTTTTTTTAGATTTAATTGAATAAAAATACCAGAATAAAAATTTTCCAACTTTTACAAAATCTGAAATTTGTATTTATTTCCAAGCAGAAATTTATCCGGCATTGCTCGGTATTTTAGAAGATTTCATAGATTTTAAAGGGATTTCAAGAGATTTCATAAAATTTCAATAATTATAAAAGAATTTTACGAGATTTATAGTGATTTTGAAGAATTTCAAAGGATAAAAAAATTAAAGGAATTAAACAAATTTTCAGAGATGCTAAATAAATTTTGATTGGTTTTATGGAAAAAAAGGGATTTTTATAAGAGTTGGAAATAGTTATCAAAAGGATTTTTCAGACATTTTACAAGATTTAAAGAAATTTAAGGAGAATTCGAAGATTTTTGTAAAAATTTTGGGAGATTTAATTTTCTACTAAATTTTTAATCTTATATCTTGAACCTTTTTAAGAAAGAATTTTAATTAAGAAGAAAATTTGGGTAAATTCCTTGAAATATTTTTGATTCTTTTTAAATCCTTAAAATATTTTAAATCCTATAGAATCCCTACTAAATCCTTCAAATCATTGAAAATATCTTGAAATCGTTAAAAATATTTCAAAATCCCATGACATTTACTCAAATTCCCTGTACTTCCTTAAAATAATATCAAATTACTTGAAATCTATTGAAAATCTTTTAAATTCTTTTGAAATTCATTAAAATTCGCTATAAACCCTTGAAATCTATAAACTATTTTAAAAATTTGTAAAAGTCTCTGAAATCCAAAAAAATCTCTTAAAATTCTTTCAAGTCTTCTAATCACTTAAAATTCCTAAAATTCTTTAGCAATCTTTTTAAAATCTCGAGCAACGCCATGTAAAGTGCTGCTACTAAATAATAATAAAATAAAATGGTTTTGAGAACTTCTTTTTGATATTCTTAATCCAGTAAACGTGTAAAAATAAATAAATAAATAAATAAATAAAATTCGTCAATCTAGACGTCTGAAACTTCAACCCAATTATTTTCCCATCAGATTTTCAATTGAACTCAATAAACTGAAAATCATTAAGGAAGCACCTCCAGAGCCGCCTCTCTTCATCCCTTAAACTACCCACAATGTAAGCAGTACAAATAGCGAAATTCTGAGAATCCGGGAACAATCTTGCTCTCCAGGAACAATAATCACTATCTACCGCTCTCATTTCCTCAGAAGATTGTTCCCTACGATACCTAAATAGAAAGCATTTCTCCCTTCACTAAACCTAAGACCTCCCTCTGGAAACACGCATAAGCACAATCCGCATTCTTCGTCCCGTACCGGAAGGATTGAGGCTGCGTTCCAAAGCCACAGTAATTAATTCCCTGTAGAATATACTCCCTCCGGCCGACGTCATTTAAATTGTGTAACACGACGTTCAGTCTGGAGTGGGAGAACGAACCAAGTGTACAACCAGGCTTCCGAAGAAGGGTCAACTTCAACCCTTTTAACGAGAAAGCTCATGTCAACCCATGTTTCATAAAATGAAAAAGGGTGAAGTTCTAAAACTCACTCGAATTTAATTATAATCGGGAAATATTCTACACAGCATCCTTAACTGAGCGTGTACCACGTTTTAATGAAGTACTTACCACAAGCACACTATATCATCGTTTTATGTATATCATTTATCAATATTAATAATCCAATCTCCTACAGGGTATCTACTGACTCAACCGATTCAAATTCCAGGCGTTTTCCCGGTTTTTCAAGGCTAATCTCTGATTTTCCAGGAAAGTAAAAACACACATTAATGTTACATCATACATTTACTATTATGAAGTTAACATATTAAATCAACAAATCCAACATATTATACAGTTTCCCAGTGGGTAAAAAGACATTGACATTCTGAGGACGCCCTAAAGACATCCTTAGGATGTTCATGACATGTCAGTCTAAATAATGTCAAAAAGACGTCTTTTGGACGTGAGACGTCTTTAGGACATCATTGGACTGTCATAGACGTCCTGAGGATGTCTTTTTGCCCACTGGGTTATTATATATTATTTATCTATATAATACTTTTACCCATTTTAAGAATAAACTAAGGCAGGGTGGCCACTAGATTCAATTTTTTAAATTCCTTGAAATTTTCCTGAATTTTCCCTAATTTTCAGACACTTTCACTTTAAATCTTTTGAAATTTAAAATCACTTCACAACATTTAATATTCGTAAAAATCTATCAAATTTACAAGAACTTTTGAAATCTCTTAAAGTTCATTGAAATTTCTGAAAACATCTTTACATATCTTAAAATTCCATGAAATTCTTTACAATTATTATACAAAATCTTTTACAAATCATAAAAATCTAGTGATATTCTGTAAAATTCCCTAATGTGCATTAAAATCTCTAAAGAAAAACTCTTGAAATAAAAGATCTCATCTAAAATTCCCTAAAATTCCTCAAAATCTTTAAAAATTCATAAAAAAATCTCATGAAAACATTTAAGATTCCATGAGGGACATTAAAATCCCTTAAAATCACTTTGAAAAATCAAAATTTCTTAAAATTTTTACAAGCTTTTTAAAGTCCTTTAAGATTCCTTAGAATTCTTTACAAATTCCTTAAAAATCTCTTAAAATCCTTTATAATTATTGAAAATGTCTTGAAATCATTAAAAACCTAGAGAATCTCAGAGAATACCTGGAAATTATTTATAATCCTTCGAAATCTTTGGATAGTTTCTAAAATTTGTTAAATAAATTATAAAAGTTATACGTGTAATACTGCAAGTATTTGCTCAACTAAGTTACTCAATCAAATTATAAAATATGAAACAATAACTGAAGTGTATTAACTTATTTCTTTGGTAGACATTATTTGCTCTGACAGAAAACAAAAATAGTTTATAAAAGTAGGTTCTTGAAAAAAATTCCAGGATTAAAAAAAAATTCCAGGCGTATTCCCGGTTGTTCTCGGTATAAGTAGACACTCTGTCCTACTTCCCTCCGTTACATTCTATCTCCTACTTCCTCCTAATAATTCCTATTGTCCAAATAGGCCCTACTGTTTTACACTGCCTGTCAATACAATTATCTAATCGTTCTAGGGAGAAATCCAAATTTATGCACCCTGCGAAAATCACAAATTGACAATCATGCGAACAGTGTAAAAATGAAGTGATAAATTCCGTAGGGGATGAAAATAACATTGAGCTAAGGGGAGAATTGTCAGGACTGAGAAGAAATTGAATTAGACGATTCTGGGGGAACGTGACCATATTTATGAAGTGTGAAGGGATCCCTGGATTTGCAGACGCAACAATCCCTCTCAGTGTCTCCAAAAGGCGATAAAACTTTTGGTAGGCGTTTCTTTCCATTCCAGACGTTGTTTCATCTCCATGATGTGTTTAAAAGTTTCAGCAAAGGAGATGTTAACTCTCGTTGTCTTTTTCCCCATCTCTGTCTCTATCACACTCTCTCTGTCTCTCTCGTGGTTTCTCCTAGTATCTCAAGACTTAACATAGATGGTATAGAAAGCATTTCAAGGGAACACGCATGTAAATAACTGATAGGTTGCTAGGATCCATGTCCTCTGGGTGTCGTTCACGTCCGTCATCCGGATACTATCAACTGTATTTAAAGACGCAGTCGACCCCAAAGGAGTGGTTAGAAGCTTGTAAATGTACTTCGTAAAAGTTCGGTAAAGTTTTCAAACTGCCAGTGAGGCAGTTGGAATTACATCTTGGCTGCAAAACATATGGAGTCAGAATACAATTCAGAATACTGGCAAGGACCGTTATTACGGATTTCGCAGCATCGAAAAATAAAGAACAAATGTTTTCACTCGAGTGTTCCGACTGCGCTAGGAAAACTTTTTGCCGCAACGCCCTTTAGTTCATGAAATAGGAAAAATTGAGAGTGAAGCCTCCCTTTATGCAGAATTCTAAAGGGGAAAATATTCCCTCGGAAACCAGAACATTCGGGATCAATCTTCTTTTCGGAGGAACTTGATGTGTACCGAATGAAAAAGAAACACGAACACTTTTTTTAAGAGTGTAATAGGTCCATTAAATTTAATATATTAGGACTAAAGTGTCTAATATTTTCATAGAGAAATGTATATAATAGAAGGCCCATGCTTAGAGGAAATAAAAATAAAGTTAAAGAAAATTTATGATGTTTTTATTAACTGGGTTGATCTCTTCGTTCCACCACGTAACACGCGCATAAAGAACGAAGTATATATAAGCATGACGGATCGTGGAAATAAATTACAGAAAGATAGATTCGGGCACGCAAACGTGAATTATTTATTAAGACTTTAAACCTTTTTTCACAAAGTGCTTGCTTAAATTTCACCTTCGAAAGGGAAACATGGAGGAAAAATGTTTCTGGGTATTAATTTTACCCTGGGATGGTACGTTGAAGCACGAAGTTACATTAGACAGATTGACGATTTATTTTACCCCTCCCATTTGACACCCCTAGTGACCTTGCCGAATCGAGGACTATTCGTACCTGTCCCACGAAATGTGTGAGACAATGATAAATAGTTTCGGTTTCAGAGACGACAAATGTAGTACTTGGCCCACATCAGTTCGCACGACATTGTTCGACACTGACCAGAATGAAAAAAGGACTAGATTCGTGTAAACACTGTCAAACGGGAAGTAAAATAACTTGTTAGGACAATTTCGAAATTTTTTGTAAATTATAAAACTTGTTTAATTACTGAAAAATATATAAAATCTGTTACTAATTTCAAAATATTTTAGATGCTTTCCAAGAATCCCAAAGAATTAAAAAATAAATTTTAGGAATTTATTGAATAGGATAAAAAACGGGTCTTAATTTATCCATTTATCATACTAATGTCATATCTTTGTGTCTGTACAAGATAAATTAAATCCAAAATTATCATAGATTATCAGATCATAGAACCGGTATCTGATTCAGTGAATGTTTTTTTATCAATAAAGTAATAAATCATATCTCTCTCAAATTAAATACGATCGGTAAATTAAAAAATCCTTAATTTTATTCTAAATATTTACAATTTTTTTTATAAATATTGTATAAAATGTTAATCTAATTGGCGTAAAGAGAGGCAGTGTATTTTCCAAAGGTAATAATTGCCTGGAAAGTCTCTTTTCCTACAGGCCCAATTCGCTTTGCAGATATAACAAATGAGTTTCCGGGTAATTCAATCGTGTAGGATAAAGGTGCCCCACCAACAGCCATTACCCAATCGTCACTTCCTCCGGCTGCTGCGTCTGTAAAGCAATCATAAAAAAATTAGACTCTCATCCGTGGCACACACGATATTTTTTTTTAACAGAAGTGTTTGGCTTACACAAAACATTGGTGGAACTTCCAATAGTGTAACGGGTTCCTTCGACGGCTGCTAGGGCCTTTTCTGCTTCTACTGCCACTTTCCTCTGCGAAATAAAATAATGTGTTAAATTATTTTCTATCAAATATTTTATGTCAAGTAATGTGAAGAATACTCACAAGAATGGGCTCGTTCTTTGGCAAATCAGATGTGTATCCCCAAGGATGCAACAAGTACTAAAAAGTTAGGATAATTAGAAATGAATACAGGGCTTAATTAACATTATTGAAATATAAATATTACCTGTCCATAAGAATGGAAAGTCAAGTAAGTCTTGATGTTTCCTTTTAGAGAAAGAACAAAATCTCTCAAGTTTTGTGTCTCTACTTCTGAAAAGGCTTTATCTCCGGCATAAGTTTCATCGCAGGGATAGTCAGAAGCTCCCACTTCTATAGATGATCAAAATTAGAAAAAACAAAATTAGGAAAAAAAATAATTTAGACGCTTCTAATAAATCATTTATATAGTCAATCAATCAAATTGTTTACCCATCCATTTGAATCCGAAATTTCTGTTGGCATCAACGCCTGGACAAAAAGATGACCCAGTTGGAGATCTTGTTTTTCTCCACATGCGATACTTAAAGAAAATAGAAAAATTTAATTAAAAACTAATTAAGGGGAGAGGGAGAGAGACGTTTTCTCCCACTTGGTTCATAATATAATCTAATATACTCACATCAGTATGCGTATATTCATAACCATCAGGATTAATTAATGGAAGAATGTACCAATCAACATCTCTATAAAGACCTTTGTTGGACTCCTTGGAAAGCTCAGAAATTGCATAAAGTGCTGTGGTTGGAGCAATCCATTCACGAGCATGAATTCCAGCATCAATTAAAATAGCAGGTTTAGTTTTATTTGCTTCGCTGGAAATTTTGACACCTAACATTTCACGACCTTCGTAAGATTTTCCAATGCTGAATACGGTAATATCCTTGTTGGCTTTGGCAAGTGCAATTAAGTAGTCATTTATCTGAAAATTTATATTTCAAATTAATGAATTAATAAATCAATAAATAAATAAGTAAGTAACACAAGAAGCTTTAATTAAAATACTTACTTCTTGATGACGTGGGAAGTAAGAAAAGTCATAGGCTCTGTTAATTTTAGAGCTACGGATTGCCTTTCGTGCAAGTTCTTGAGATACAGATTCTTCCTCAACTACTTCTGAGAAGTCATTGATAAAAACGTTGTACTTGATTCCATGGTTCTCAAGTGCCTTTTTGAAAAAAGGTGCTTGAAGTGCTGTGACAAGAACGTGGACATTTTCAGAAGGTTGACGAGCTACTTTCATAAAATCGAAACCAAAAACTCCTTCATACTGAAGGACGAAAGACAGTTGTTCCTCATTTTCGCAAGTAATTGCGATTGCTTCCATCCTGGATAAAATAATCAGGATATTATTCGATAAAACAAGAGTGCAAGAAAATGTATCAAAGATAAAAAAAACTATTGATTAATTATTATTATCATATCTTTCTACGTCATATTTCAACAATTGTTAACACTCAGATAAACATCGATCGTTTTGAGAGAGTAATAAGCTAACAGTTATTTTTCATGTTTATCAAGCGGAGATAAAGTTATATTTTTCATCCCTAGGGAGTAAAAATTAGAACTTCAGTGCCGCTTCATAGGCATGAAGTATTGAACTTTTCAAAAATAAGAAACTAATAATTTTTAAAAGAATATTATTACTTTTAGATTAATTAAGCATTTCGTTACTGAAATAAAAAATCAATACTTACCCCTTTAGGGGAACATGGTACTCATTTGCACTCGCGAATGCCACAAGGGCAGCAGCTAGGAAGAATCGGATGCCCATTTTCTCACTACAAAACTACACCCGGCACTCGTTCTCGGTTTTATATATTTTTCCTTATCATTTCACGTGACAAATCATTAATCAATTATTAAAGAGAGCGCTCTGTTATCGAACCGACTGATATATCAGTATTCTGAACAAATCCGATCTTAGATATTTATTTATGAATGAAAGGTTTATAATTTAGGGCAGATTACATTTTCATAAAAGAATTTAATCTCTGATTAGATTTCCTAATTTTCTCTTTCTTCAATTATTAAGTCCAAACTTCAATTATAAATACCAGTTCAAAAGTTCCAGGGTTAAAAGGAAAGTTATTCAAAAATTAATACAGTGGAAGTAATTAAAGCGTTTCAGATAACTCAGTTATTAAAAATGTAAAAAATAATTTTGCGTAGACTAAATTAAGGAATTAATGGAATTTGAAATCAGAAAGAAGATTAGAAATGAAATTCAATTATAATTTTTAAGAATCATATCGGTGAAATCTTTGTTAAACAATGCACATTGCACATGGAGTATGGAATTTATCAATTTATCAGATTGGGCCAAGCTATCTTCCAAATTAAGTACGTGAATTAATTCAGAACATTCACCTATACTTATCATTCTAACATTTTTTCAATTCGGTTGAAAGTCGTCTATAGATTAGATATTATTATTAAGACACAATGTACGTGAAATCAAATGTGAAGAGATTTATTATCATTTACAAGCTCTCTTATCAAAAAGTGTGTGTCTCAAGATTGCATTATTGTGACATTTCCTTTAATGATAATAATACTGTTTATGAAAAATAGTAAATAATTACTTCACGAACCACAATATCAATATTTGTATTTTCAAATTATTTTTCAAGAAACAATTAGAGAAATAACTTTTAGATATTTAGGTCTCAAAATTTTGATGTCTTAATTATTGGTTTTATATGCAGCCTTATATTTTTCGCCCGGCTTTTTGTATATATATTTGGACCTCATGTTTTTGTGTCACGGCTTGATTTCCGGGTCACAATTTTTCAATTTTTGACAAACTCTGAATTTAAGGAAAACCAATTTTAATGCAAAATATTTTGTCAGTTCTAGTATTCCTAAAAAAAATTTTACTAAATTTGATCAAAATTATTTGATTAAAATATTTGATTTAAATTACTTGACTAAAATTATTTTCTTGTACCTATAGTATAAACCTTAAGACCTATGTCAACCCAGAATACGTAACCGAAGTCACTATTTGCTGTGAAAGGATGGATCAAGGTAGTACACTAACCAATGCTAGTTTAGCAAACTCTGTCAAACTCTCATAAACAATGTCCACAATCTCCTTTGTTAAACAATCTCGCCTCAGTTCTTGAATAATAATGCAGAAGGAAATCGAGCTATCGATCAGGAAAGAATGTCGATAAGATAATGAAAATTAAAAATCAAAGATAATGTCTTCAAAAGCATTGACAAGATATTATATATTACCAATCAAGACATTTTGAATGTTAAGCATGTCATTTTCAGTATTTAGTCTTTAGTTCTCTGAAGATCTTCGTTATTTCCCATCCTGTAATTGCACAACCGCCACCCCCAATCCGCCCTTCAAGGACGTAGACGAACTCCCGGAAATGGTACGTAGATTGGGTGGTACCGACGTAACTTCGTTGCCTCAAGCACTCTCTCCAAGTTACAAAATCGTCTCTCTTCATTACCGCCTCAAATAATTATTAGGCGCGACGTCGTCCTCCAAGTTGGAAAACGCCGGAGGCAAAACGACCAACTTCAGCCTGCAGAGAACAGTGCTTTTCACAAGATAACTTTTTACAGGATGTTTCTTTTACATTCGCTACATGGGTAATGAGGACAAACATTTTTTTTTTTTAAGAGAAATGTGGATTCTTCTTTTTAGTAAAATTACTGTTTACTACAGAGCAATAGGAATGCATTCCTGAGAATAATTACTGATTAAGGAAGTTTACTAGACTGAGCTGTCAGTATTTAAAAGATTTCAAATCGAAAAGTGTAAAAATTTTGAAACAAAATAGAATATTATACACCAAGGGTGAAAATAGGTACTTTTTTGGCGACTGTATAATATTTTCAATATTCGTCTCCCCCATAGCAGATACGCTAAGAACCAGTGTTGGGTAAGTTACTTTTTTTGAGTAACTAGTTAAAGTTACGTTACTTTACCAAAAAAAGTTACTTTTTTGCTTCCTTAATTTTTTAATTTAAAAATAAAAATAATTAATGTTAGATTAATAAAATTTTTTTTATTAATATATTACTATAATTGAAATAATTTAAAACCGCGCGATTTTAAAATTCGAATCTTTAATTTCTTTCTTTTTTATTAGAAGAAAAATGTAAATTGATCATAAAAAAGAGATATAAAAAAACACAAAGTAACTTCAAAGTAACTAAAATTAAGTTACAAGTTACTGCAAAAATCGTAATTAAGTTACGTTACAGTTACTGTTACTAAGCAACATTGATAAGAACGATAAGTAGAATTATAATGTTTACTAATTTACAAAAAAATTATGCCTATTTTTATGAATTTTTTAATATCGCCCAACTAAATGTCTTGTTGACTTTTGCAATCGATGATACAGAGTAGACAAAGGCAAATAGCATTACACATTCGACTTTAAGCCAGTTAGAGTTTACCGTGTAACAATGACGGTTCTCTGCCCGTATCCTATTCCCTTTCCTCTTCCGCTTGGACTCGTTGGCTTAATTTATTTTGCGGCTTGAAGTTGCCTTCACTATGAAGTCTAACTTGTTTAACCGCCCGTCACGACGCGGGAGAGAGAGAGAGAGAGAGAGTTTAAACAGTTTTCTACAGCAAACTTCTCGTGTCCATACGGCTGCTTTTGCAAAGTGGTTTCAATACGGAGGTTAGTGGTTAGAGGTTGGAAATGAAATTGACCATCCCGGAATTTGCGAATGTCGACTTTTCAACGATTCATTCAATCTGTATTTGCTTCCGTTTTCAATAACTAAGCTATCATACTTCAGTTTCTATACTCCAATCAGTGAATCAGGAAATTAAAAAACTTGGCCTAATTAATGTGCTTCCAAACCACGAAAGCTTTGAAAAAAACTAAGTGTAAAAATAAATTCCAGCAAGAAATTATTAAAAGTTTTTACTAAAATATATAGTTCAAATTTTAAGGAATGTAAGAATTTATTTTGACTGGAGAATTCATAATCATGGTTAAAATCGTTCCATCAGAATCAATCATCTACATATTTCGGTTACATATATTAGAGGGTGCACAGCGTAAAATGAGTTGAAAAGAGGGTAAATAGGGTGACTTTTTTTACAAAAAAAGAGGAAAGATTAAACAATAATTTTTACATACAAGAAAGAAGAATAAAAAGTATTCTAAGGAAATGTTATATTATTATTCATCTTTATATAATTCTAATATTCTATTCAGTCAATTTTCTAAACCTGCACAAAGCATATTTGTTATTATTATTCATATTTTACACGTTCCTCTTAATGCAATCGAGGATTATCATAAGTCTGTGGAATACAGATTTATAGAAGCATTTTTTGGTTTTTACAACTAAAAAATATAATTTTATATTTTCACAACTAAACTTCATAATTAAAATTTTTTTTAACTTTTATTATATATATTATAATATATAAACATCTTGAACTTTTATGATTTTTGGCTCACAATTTTGGAAAACAGAGAAATATAGGTACTTTAATTTAATTTTTCTAGATGTATAAATCAGTTTTCAGGGTGTCTACTGACTCAACCGATTCAAATTCCAGGTGCTTTCCCGGTTTTTCAAGGCGAAATCCCTGATTTTCCAGGAAAGTAAAAACACACTTATTTAATCTCATGAAAACATTGAAGATTCCATGAGGAACATTAAAATCCCTTAAAATCACTTTGAAAAAGCAAAATTTCTTAACATCTTTACAAGCTTTTTAAAGTCCTTTAAAATTCCTTAGAATTCCTTATAAATTCTTCGAATTCCCTAATCTTCCTTAAAAATCTCTTAAAATCCTTTATAATTATTGAAAATGTCTTGAAATCATTAAAAACCTAAAGAATCTGAGAGAATTCCTGGAAATTATTTATAATCCTTCGAAATCTTTGGATAGTTTCTAAAATTTGTTAAATAAATTATAAAAGTTATATGTGTAATACTGCAAGTATTTACTCAACTACTAATCAGACTTAATTATGAGCAACTAAGTTACTCAATCAAATTATGAAATATGAAACAATAAATGAAGTGTATTAACTTATTTCTTTGGTAGACATTATTTACTATGACAGAAAACAAAAATAGTTTATAAAAGTAGGTTCTTGAAATAAATTCCAGGATTAAAAAAAAATTCTAAGCGTATTCCCGGTTTTTTCCCGGTATACAAAATTCCAGGCGTATTCTCGGTTTTCCTGGTTTTGCCTGGTAGTAGACACCCTGAGTTTTTAAAGGATATTTTTGCACCCAGGAAACAGTTTCTTTGAATCAAAGAAATCATAGTATTGATATACGGTGAAAGAAACATTTATTTGATTCAAACAAATTTTTTTTGAATTAAACAAACAGTTTCTTTAAATTAAAGTAATTCAAAATAATTTTGTTTGAATCAAAGAAACTTCATTTGAATCAAACAAAATTATTTTAAAAGAACACTCAAAAAGAATTTTGGGTTAAATGTACCCTATATATTTTTTCTGGTTAAAGTAACCAGAATTCTAGTTATTTTAACAAGCAATTCTTCTTAAAATAATCAGAAAAAATAGTTAGGGTGTATTTAACCCAAAATGTTTTTTTGAGTGAAATAAACTTTTCTTTAATATAAAGAAATTTAAAATTTGAGTTATTCAAATAAAAATTTTGATTTAAAACCAGTTTTTTTCTGAGTGTGTTTCCCAACGATGTGGAACTAAAAGTCTTATAAAATCCGTTATAGATTGCTTAATATACTTCGTATAGGTTTAGAAAATTTACTGAAGAGACATCTTTAATTAAAAAAGGCGAAAAAGTGGAAGATTTTCGAGAATAGGGGAAAAAAGGGGAATTTCTCAAAATAAGGGGAATTCCTCCAAAAAAGGAGAAGACTATGCACCCTGATATTAGAGCCTTAAGCCTAGAAACTAAATTTTCTCAATTTGTTTTATAAAGTTATAGTTTTTGTCGATGTCTACATATCTGACAGTGAACGATGAGAGGGAGAAAATGGTTGAGTCGCTGGAAGTCGACTTAAACCTTACTATCATTTACTACTGTGATGACGTAGGAGGAGTGAGAGCACGCTACGTACCTTAGAGACCCATAGAATTGGCATTACGTATTACGTTTTGAAACCCAAACTCCTTTTAGCAGCATTCCATCTACCGTTACTGCATTCGTAAATGGAAGAAAGCACGGGACTCTCGACTTTAAGGAACGCTAACCAATAGCGAGCAACTTGCTGAAGAAGCAAAATAAGAAAACTAATGTCGTTACGATGGTAATGACAACCAATACTTAATCGTTCGCCGATTTTAAGTACCGCTGACGTTCGTAAAAACTCGGCTTTGAATACTTTTATCTTAAATATGCAACTTCGCATTTCAGGAAGAAAGGATTTATGTTTTTTATTCGGAAACAATCTTTTAAGTTGAGGAAGATAAACAAAAGGAAAAAAAAACCACACCCTGACGTTTTTTTCAGCCGATATTGAATATTTTGTTACAAAAAAATTATCTAATATTTCTGTATTAGATAATCGGCCCCCATCCGAGTATAAACGAGTCGAGCGCTGCTTAACTTCGGTGATCGAACGAGAAGTCTTTAACTCGATCTTTACACCCAAGAATGTAAATTTCAAGGCATTTCTTTAAAATGTCCTATAGAATTATTTGCTTTGGGACTCTAAAAAGTTGATATATTTTTAGACAGAATCAGGTTGGAACGCGAGTCTCGGGAGTCTGTTGCAATATATAAATAATTCATGCCTTGTTCCAAATAGAGTACTAAAAGTGCCTTCCGCCATCTTGGAAACATGAGCACGTTCACGTTTACGGTTCTGAGTACCTTCACGTAACTGGCATAGCGATGGCTACTGTTAGATCTTACTTTACGTGAAATGAGATATAATATTGTATTTATAATACTGGTCTATCAACCTCCATCCGATTCCATTACTTACACTACAGGATATTTTTCAAAGTAAAACAATTTCAGAAGGAAATGCATTATGTGCCACTTCATCCTGATGACAGGTTCTTATAACATTCCTTCTAGTTTCTGAAATTATAATAATTAATCAAATGGTATTATTTCACATTTCTTAGGATCTGTAAAAAAAAAATGAGAATATTAAAATTGGCATTCAATATTGAGAAGGGGTTGAAAATGATGAATGTGAAAGTTTCGATCGCGCTTGCCAAGGGAGGCGATGTTGCCAAGAAATTTTGTGATGAAAGTATCTTTATAAAAGTAGACAATGAGCTGAGACGATTAACGGCCTCTGATAATGTTCGCGAACTCGAACACACACAAGTCTCAGTTAACAAACTACTAAAACTACTACCCAACTATGACTATGTAAACAATTAAAACAATTAATAATTGATTTTCCAGATTTACTCTTCATTTTCCATTTTCATTATCAAAACCCTGAAGAACGATATTTCCAAATCGCACAGGCACAAGAAAACGAAGACTCACTTTTGCATGAGTGCACGTGAAGGGTCAATTTGAATTTACCAATAGAAACGCTATCATTTGAAAACCATTTTCTATTCAGCAGAACTCAAGACGTTTCGTCTTGAAAATAGTTTCCAGAAAACCATCCTGGGGAATTTGCTTTAGATATAAATTATGACTGCAGCCGTCGGAATAAAAATTCAACCGAATAATTTAAAAAGGGCATAAGGGTTTAGAAAAAGGGTTTATAAAACCAGGTTTTAAAAAATCGGGGTTGAAAAAGACGTTGCGAAACTGGGTTAACAAGAGGCTGGATGGGAAACAATTTTTCGAAAAAGTGGTGGGTAAAGTGGATGTAGGTAAAGAGATTTGAAAAAGGAGATGGAAAAAACGGATTGGGGAAGGGATGCTGGAAATTGGGGTTGCATAAGGGGTTATATGTTATCAACAAAGGTGTCTAAGAAATTGATGTAAGCACCACTCCTTCCAATTCTTTTGTGCTCAAAAGGATGTTTTCCTGAAAATGATTTTTACGAGGAAGAGGGATATATTTTCAATTGAATAGAAAATGCCTTTGATATACAATCATTTCTGTCGGTGAATTTAAGTTATCCCTTTAAAAATTTCCTATGCAAAACTCTAGTATAATAAAAACTTTTAAGGAAAAATACGATACTTCATATTTCCAACATAAAAATCATACTAGATTTATTGTCCCTAATATATTTCATTGTAAAGAAAGACTGAAAGCGGCCGCTCGTTTTCTGTAGGAATTTAGCGGTCATAAACAACTCTCGAGGTGTAAACGTTGTAATAATGCATGCACTTCCGGTTCACGGGCCGGAAATAGCTTTCTCCGGAAGGAGAATAGCAGTTCCTACGTGCGCTAAGGCGAGAAAAGCAAGGGGTGTGTAAACCAGCCAAGTTCTATAGTCGTTTTGGGGTGGATATGAGTTTGAGTTTGTGTATATGTGAATTGAGCTTGTGTGTGTGTAGAATCTAAGTCTGTGTAATGTTGGGACAAGAGTGGTGAGCATCTCACTTGACAGAAAGAAAAGAAGTACTAGGATATGGAAATAAAAGAAGAGCGCGGTACAGATGGTATAATATACACAGAATAGACGTGGATTTATAAATGTTTGAGTTATTTCGAAGGAAACGCTTTAGTTACATCATTCGGATTTCGGTAACCATTTGTTCAAGGCAATGCACTCTCTTCACGTAGGACGTCTCCTGTTATCGCAGTCGTTGAAAGGATCTCTTTTGTCGAACCGGAAGAGGGCGGCTGTTACCAATTTCGAGGTCGCTTTCTTTCCAGAAGCTATTTATAAAACAGGGACAGTTTAGGGCTTCGATTAAGGCAAATTGAAAGTCATTTATCATCGAATTGTTCCCAATATTTACCAACTTGAAGAATTTATGGAGAGAATATTGGACAAAAATTGATGGCTCGATATAAAATATTGCAAGGATATAAATTTCAAGAAAATATTACAGTTCAAATAGATTTGTTTCTGCTGGAATCAAAGAACATGTAGCAGATCGATAATGATTCGATAACTTGAAATTATTTTCATTTTAAAATCTTCAACATTTCAAATCTTTTTTGATTTTCCCGATTTATCAAAATCGTTGAAAGTCAAATGAAATGCACGAGTGAATTTCAAATTCACATAGTTGTCTTGAATAACGTTGTATGAATTGTACGTGCACGATTTTCCGAATGGAAAGGGATAAATAAATTGGGCGGAAATTTACATGCACATATTAAAATTTCAGTAGAGACGTGTAGCAGACCCGATTTCAAAAGACTTTAAACATTTTATAAACATTTGTAATGAGCTTGTAAGATTCATTCTGTGATCCTTCTGAAACTCTAAATCAAAATAAAAGTACCTTCTTGAATTTAAACTGCGAAAAAAGATATAAAATGATAGAATTATATTAATTATATTAATTAATTATGAAAAAAGTAGAGGGTAACATGTTTTGAAAGAGAAAATTTGTCTTGAGGAAAAGATATCCGAAAGTAGTGTGACCTTTAAACTAAAAAATAAAAAAAAAGTTGGTGGCACGCTCATACGAGCTCTCATAAATTTGACTCCGGAATTCCATTACTCGACGCCCAAATCGATATTTCACTATGGAAAGGAGGAATTCCCAGCCCTCAAATTTTCTTTGCCACTTTGGTGAAAAATCACCGGAAGCTTTGGTTCATTTGACAATGGCCCCCCTTTAACAGGATCTGTTCGTCAATTGTCCAAACAAGATACCGGTGTCAAATTATAAATCAGAAGTGAAATTAATTGTAGCTTTCCAGAAAAGTGACAAAAAAAAACAATATAAAATTGAACGTCATTAGTTATTGAAGAACTAATTCAAAAAATCGCGTAGCATGTCATTTGTTTTTTTTTTTTATTATATTATACTTTTTTATGACATTCAATTCAATTCAATACCATTACTTTCAATATTTCGAAATGATTTTGAGAAATTGTCGATAGCAAACGAGATTTCACAAGATTTGAATTTGAAGAAATAGAAAAAATATCAAGGGGTTTAATGGGATTTTAGTGATCATAAAAAGATCGAGAATTATTTCAGGTGACTTCATGTGTACAAAAGCACTGAATAAATCAATCTATCGTACTTTACTATTATTAATTGAAAAATTGAAAACAAAAGTGATCGAAGAATCTAAAATTGAAGGAGGAGATAAGTTTTGGCAAGCTTGGTCTTGTCCCCGCAAATTTTTTCCTCGATGAATTAATAAATCTTGCTTATGTCGAAACTTTTAAGACGTTTTCTTTGCTTCAGCAGCGCGGAAGGTGCTGGAAGTCGCAAGAGACCTGAAATCCCATTTATCGGCTAAAGTAGCTGTAAAATCTCGTTCACTTTCCTAGTTTCGAGTAAAAAAGACACAGCAAAGTTCCTACTCCCAGTCTTTTTGCGCTAAATTCGCGTATTTTCTAATTTAAATAGTTACTTCCAACTTTGTCGATGTCTGTATTTTCTAAACACGAAAGGGTTATAAAAAAAAAACTTTACTTGAAATGGATTAAGTTTCCGACTTCCTGTAGGAATTTGTAGTTCGAAGCACGAAACGTTAAAAAATTTAAGAGACATATCATTTGGCAAGAAGAGTAAACTAAACTTTATGTTATGTGCTTTCGCGAAATGAAAATTTTAGTGAATCAAAAATATAGATTTGAAAGAGATGCTAATAATAATAAGATTATAAACTCTCTTATTATCTTCGCTTTGTGAAATTAAATTTTTTATCTTTCACTTGCGAGAATAAACTGTTTGGTTTATCCCCCGGGCCTTGGGATGCGGCTTATTTGGCACAAATTTGCGAAAAGGACGTCATTCCACTTTCGTTCGTTTTTCCCCTATTGCTCTTTAAAATTCCACTTCATAAAATATTACAATCCATTACGAGAGTTTAAGTTTATCCTTTTGCGAGTGGATTGGTCACGACGATACAAAAAACGAGAAAACAAGTTTGTCGATAAAATCCTCGAGACTTCCGCTTCGTGTTTTTACGATTCTCTCTTTCTCTTTTGTTTTAAAATACTTAATTTCCTAGGAAGTTATTTATTATAAAGAAAGCATGATATCGCATTCAGTATTTTTTCGGTAGAAAACGAAATTCGAATAATAGATAGTTTATCATTTACAGCATATTTTTGCAATTTCAAAATTAAATTCATACCAGGTTGCAAAACTGATTTATTTTGAAAGTTACGAAAATAGAAGAAAGTTTCATTCCCATGGGATAAAGCGTGAAATTGTAATTCGCTCAATTCTCCAAAATTGAGGGATCACTTGATGTGCAAGCGACATTTTATTGGACCTTTGATGTTTGACATTTGACGTTCCATAAAAATTGACGATGAGCTTTTCCACCCAAAGATATATAGCAGAAATTCTTTAAATCGATTTAAAAATAGAAATTGGCTCTAGAGGGAAAATCTTACAATTTAAAATAACTGAACAACTCAATAGGTATGCAAAGTATTAAAATCTTTTTAAGGAGCAGCGCTATTTGAGACTTTTTATTTTTATCAAACAAGGAATCACTTCCTTATCAAATTTAGCTCTAGATAAAAGGCTCGTCTGAATCGATCATCCTTTATTACATTTTGCATAATGCTTTCAACGAGGTTGTAACGTAATAATGTAATTTTCAATTAACTGTGATGTAGACGACTAGGCTTCTCTGTGTGAGTGCACGACAATGAAATTATCGTTATAAACGGGAAGCTAGAATTGAAAAGAGAAAAGCTCTCTTCGGTGGTAAATAGAAACTGTTCCGAGATCACATTGATTATACTTCTCGTTATTAAAAGCTTTAACCACGAAAAAATCCGCTTTTTATGAAAAAATTCTTTATCCATAAAAGCACTCGTTAATCAAATTAAATGATTCGAAGATTCGAGAAAAGAGAATAAAATCTAGAATTTTCATCGAAAATAAACTAAATTCTAATACATATAGCTTGGATGTACAAAAATCTAGTGAATGCTTAGATTCTCAACAAGAAGTCTCTGTAATTTCTCCCCTCATTCTCTATTTCCTCATTCGGTCTTCATTTCCCTACTAAAATGTAATAAAGCCCCTTTCTGAGATCGAATGAAAAAAGGCGAAAGTGCAGGAAAAGGGCAGAGTAGTGTAAAATGAACGTATCCGGTTTGAGTAAGAGGAAAATTCTCTCATAATGTGTAAAATTATAAAAGTATAAGATTATTTAATCTTCCTGATTTTGCTCCGCATTATGCAGTGAACTTTGTGAAAAAATATGATAATAAGCTCGCAAGGAAAAATGGAACTATGTATTCATTTTAACGAACCAATTTTCTTGTGTTTCCGAGTTTTTATTTTATTTTCGAATGAAAAGATTACAAAAATTATTTTATACGAAAATATTGTATTCATTTTTAAAACACGAATTTAAATAACTTTTTTATGTCGAACAAATAGAATGGGTCTGAAATCGATGACAGAAAAATGCAGGGAATACTCTCTAGTATTTTACTCTTCAAGTCACGTGTGAGCGTTTTTTCCATCGGAAACTGTTCGATCGTTTCCATTGAACTGGAGTAATAACGAAATTCGAATGCAGCTATTTTTCACTGGCCAAATGATGAATCGTTATTAATTGCTTTTGAGTACATTTTTTAACCAGACTTTCGTTAAAAAAAAAAGCCTGAAAAAATATTCACTGAGGAATTCAGAATATTTTTAATAACATTTCTCAATATTTTAAATCAAGCTTTTAAAGATATTGAGATAATATTGACCTTTTAGTATATTTGCTGTTTGGCTTGATAAATGGTTTCCCCGCTTTAATTTAAACAATGCATATTGCTTATTATTTATTACTAACAAGTTTATTCATGCGCGTGAAAAATTCGTAAAAATACAATTATAAATTGAGAATTATGCAAACAAAATAATTGAAAACGAGTGGAAAACAAACTGAATGAATCATGTTTATGAATCTTTGATTAGTAATTGACAAAAATACTTTTACACTTGCATTGAAATTAAAAAAAAACTTTCTTTCGAAAATATAAAGGTTAGTTTTAAAGAATAAAGTTCCGAGAAATTTGTCCAGAGATCCACTCTACAAGTACATCACGTTCGAGAGGAAGGACCATATAATCCCAAGGGTTATCAGATAACGAAATCAGTTCGAAGAACTTTCTACACAATACCCGGCGATTCGATAAAAGTAATTTTAATTTTAATTTCAGTTCTATTATAAGTTTTTAAACAAAGAACTAAGACCAATAATTTTTCACTTCTATAGTAAAGTTTCTAGTAAAATTAGTAATTATTTCTTGTAAATAACATACGTAAAATCCTATTTCCTTGTAGTTCAGAACACAAATATTAAATAGTTTTTGTGGCCTTTGTAATTCAACGAAATTCGTAGAATCTTCAACAAAAGTACCATTTGTGAACGTCAAACACGAGTGTTTGCCTGACCACAACTGTGGTTAGTATTACTTTACGTTCAAAATGATATACGCCACATATGTTACAGAATGCCTGTAGCTCGCTCAACTATTTACAGAACATCATGAAATCCACTAATAAATGTGGGTTTATTACATTGACTGTTACAGAGTTGAGTGCGCTATAAACTTTACATAAAATCATTGTTATAATGTTGGTACACAAATATTGACTGCATTCTTATCATTTATGTTCACCATGAATAGAGTTGCAGCAAAGTTTGCCTTATTGTATAGACCAATTTCAATAACCCAGAATATTGCTAATACAAACATTAAATTCTCAATGAAAATTACGAAAAATGATCCAATTCCCAGAAAGAGTGATTGAATTTCCAAGAAGCCAGTGATTGGGTTTCCAATATTGCAGAACGGACCAAAAATGCAATCATCTGATCGAAATTGAAATGTTCATTACTTGTAACTGACAAAGATGATTAAATTTTCAATAAATTCCTAACAGTCTGCAAATAAAACATTCTATATAAAAAGAAAAAAACTCCATGGTTTAGTAATTGGAGACAGGGCTGACTATTGGTACATTTACTTTACTGATTGGACACTGTACAGGAACAATCTAAGTGCATTTGGCTGGTTGTTGTTCTGCTAGTGTAATCACATTTCTGTGCCAGAAATTCGCAATTAACTCAAAGCTCGAGTTTCAGATTCTAATCCCCGTAAAACGCCTTAGAATTACAAGTTTTTCTCCACCCTTAGAAAATACTCAACGATTCACTTAATTGGACATTCTACTCATCTGACATGTCAAAGCCCTTTTCATTCCCATTTTCAAAAATTGATTATTCAACCAACTTTTAAAAATCCATTTTAAAAACAGTTTTTTCTATCATTCAAAGTCCTTCTTCTAATCTAATTCTATGCTTTTCTAAAAATCCTTTATTTAACCACATTTTCCAAACACCTTTGTAAACCCCTTTTCCCACTATTCTAAACATTTTTTTCGAACTGGAGTCCCCACTCCTGGGCTTCGAGCTCGGAAATTGCGCGTGTGTACAAAATGTGTGTTTGGGTACGCAACCTCTATAGGAGAGCCTGCCGCCGGCGGCGATGAAAAAACCGAATAAGCAGCAAAATTTCGATTACATATAAAATGGATTTACATATAAAAGTGGACATAAATACAATATGTAGATATTAAAATATGTACATATTATATTTAAATTTAAACTGAAATTAGAATTTGTTTTTCCTAAAATTTTTCGTAAAGCTTTATTTTTATAAAACTGTTAAGAAAATAACTAAAATAAATATAAAAAGATATATATAAATAAAAAATATATAAATACACAAATTATTATATGCAAATTAGAAAAATAATTTTAATAAAAGCAGTTTCAATGAGAAAAAATTGAAATTATGCTGCGCTCGGCTGCGGCCCTCCTATCGAGGTTTTGTGCCCAATTCTCGAGGTCGCGTGAGTAGGGATTGTAGTGGCGGAAGCTTCCGAGCTCATCAAGGCCATTGTCTCTCTTATGGAGATTGTACTGTATTTAGATATAATATTTTGATATGAAAACTTAATATCCAGATATTAAAATATTGGATGTTAGAATATTTGGATTATATATTTTAATACCTGGATATTAAGTTTTAATATCAAGATATTATATCTAAATATCTAGATAGTCGTCCCATAGTTAAATGGCTAGATATTACGGTTTAATATCCAGTTTTCCCCGTGCATTTTATAAAATTTTCTAAATTTTTCCCATTTTCCAAAACCCTTTTAATATGAAATTGAAAGAAGGATTCCAAAATTTTTTTTGAAAAAATTGTTTCAGAACATGAGCTTTAAACAGTAAGAAAATGAGTTTATTGCGAGGGTTTCTAATAAGGTTTTAAGAAAAAGGGCTTCGTGAATAGGGTTTGAAGAAAGAGTTTGAAAAAAAAGTGTAAAAAAAGGGATTAGAAAAGGAGTCTTGAAAACCATGTTTCAGATAATTTGCTTGAAAAAAAGTCTCGTAACTAAGGGTTGCAAAAGGGGATGGAAAAAGATTTTAAAAAAAGGAATTGGAACAAGGCTTTTAAAGGGAATATTCAAAAATCTCTATTCCATATGGATTGCGGAAAGAATTTCGGAAAATTGGTGGCGGAATTGTAAAAAGGTACATTCTTTCATTCTCTTGAGAAATAGTCAATTTCTCAACGTCAGCATAAATGATGTGTAAAAATTGAAAATAAATATTAATACGTGATATTTTTCCTCATCCCAGGGTGATAAGTTACTAATGGCCCTCAAGACTTTATGTCTCAGGTGCAATTTATGCTGACGTGAGTTACGTAACACCGATCGGGAACATGATGTTTCCGCCTTGTACAGGGATAAGGTTATTCTGTAGGTTATTCCACTCTGCATCCCGCGTGACAGGTTTTAATATTGAATAAGTTAAAGGCGATATGAAAACAGTGTTGTTGACATAACGTTAGTGAGGTCGCTCGCGCCATGATGCCCCACCCATCTACGCTTTAGCGCATCGACACCGGAAGTATATGTATATATATACATTGTACAACCGTACGGTTGACCCAGATTTTGCAACAATAGCTCCTCTCATCTGACTGCATCCACGCCTATATGTGCAACCAAGTAAAGCACCGCACTAGTTCATTTTTTTTATTCACCGGCTTTTGCAACTGCCTTCTCACTCGAAATTTTATGAACGAGTTCATTGAATTTTTCTCACATACTAGAGAATTCCCTACATTTTAGTTGGCGTACTAACTTTATTAGCATTTTTATGTCATGTTGCTCAAAAATATTCAACGCGAGAAAAACCGAGAGAGCTTTTGATCAAATTATACAGTAACTAGATACCAGTTCATGGATTATTAATTAATTAGCCAGTCTATCGAAAACATTCCATTTTTTTACTTTTGAAATTGGAGCGGAAAATTGTGATATGAGAAATTGAAAAATATCTATCTAGGATATATAAAAAAAAAAGCAATAAAATAATTCACTAATCTCATATCACATGTCATTTACAAGTTGAAAACCCGCTACTGGAGATCGCGAGACCTCTCAAAAAAGTTAATGGCTTAATGCATCTTCCATCGATGCGAAGGAAGCAAACTTTTAGTTCCGTTCTCGAGTTCCTTATTATCAGTACTAGCGAGTCTCGCTAATGCTCGTAATCCACGTAAGCCAGTGACGTCGAAACACTTTAATACTCTCGTTAAAGCTTTCGTTGGAAGAGTGAGTGAGAAAGTAGACAAAAAAAATAAGAGAGGAGAAATAAAAAGCACGAGTCTTCCGCTGAGAATTAAAATGCCGTTACTTTGTGAAATTGAAACCGTGGGAACACTTACCAACATTTATCCGTAGGAAGAGTCTCTGCTTCTCCTCAACATGTCACCACCTGTTACACAAAAGAGAAAAATGTTAGAGATTGCAAAGAAAGATTTTGTCTACCTCAAGGCTTCCCTTCTATTTTGCCTTATCTTTCACGGTAGAATGTATGTTAGTAAACGCAAGAATATGTTCATTCCACTTCAAGCCGCAAAGTCGCAACAATATGGACATTTTTATTAAAAACCAATGGGGATTATCGTAAATCCCCACTGGCTTTGGACCGCCTATTAAAAAATCTCCTTTCACGATGAAAAAATCCGTGCCAATATTTTATACCGTGTATGTACTAGTAATTTGATCAGGGATGTGGAAAAATTGCATAATTCGTAATAAAAAATGCTGCCTTTTTATCCTTATCAGAGAGAGCATATACCTACTGAAGTGAAACATAAAAAATCATTTTTTGTGCTTTCAATTTAAAAAGTTGATTTAAAAAATTAAGAGATTATTGCAGATTTTAGTGAAATACTTAATGCTTGCTTGATAATAAAAATCTGTTATTAAGTATGTTAAAAGTATTTTAAGGATCGCATCACTTTATTCTTTTCTGATAAAGTATTCTGAGAACTGCAATTGGTGTATAGAGAAGAAACCTACATCACATATTTTATTTCGTCGCATCTTCACCTAACAATTCACTTTAGGGGCCAGAATTACTTACACAAGTCTGAGGCTGCACTAGTTTCTCGCCACCACAAATAATTTAGCGATTTTTCCAGAGTGCCTTTACCCTTCTCTAAGGTCGAGAAAGTCTTTTCATTCCCTTGCCTTCTCTTCTCTATGTACTCGACGTTCTTTATGTTAATAAAAAAAACACCTAGCCTATTTCTCTCTCCCTTTTCTCTCGAAAATGGAAAATAAAAATTAACTATAGTGCAGTTTGGTGACACAATTCCTTGCAGAATTACGTAAATCATTTTAGAACTGCTTTTCTATTTCTACACGGAAAAAAAATTAATACCAGGCAAACGAAGGAATGAAGATTAACCCTAATTTAAATAATTGATATATCTACAATAAGTAAATAGTGTGCCTTCAACAAGCACTTATTTTGTCTGGTATCGTGAATTTGATTTTCGTTGTAATAGGTATATTTACAAATGCCTGCGAAGTAATCTGATAAAATATTTTTAAATGACAGATCAGGTTATAGATTGCAATATTTCCTTTGCAAGGGAGGATAATTTTCGATAAATGAGCGAAGTAAAAGCACTATCTTTTAAAACAAAATATTAATGTTTATTTCCAGAGCAAAACAAGTGTTTTATTTATTTTAATTATTCTAATAGCTATATATGAATATCTGTGTGCCAGCTATATACAATATGTTCGTTGACGATATGATATCGCCAGAACAGTTAAATTGTCAAAGATATTCACTTTGACTCATATAAGGATATTCCTATATTCCCTCGTTCATTTCCAGCTATTTGTTTAGCTATCATAAGGAAAAACTTACCTGCCATAGCCACACTTTTTTTCCGTATAAATATAATTTGCGTAAAATTATCTCATGAAAGTGTTGTCACTTTCATGTTGAACAAACAGAAAATCGAATAATTAAATGCACTATCAGTCTCTGAAATTGAATTACTTTCAATCGAATGCGAGTTTAAAATAATTTCCAACAACGGGAATAATTTTCAGAATAACTTCGTTTTTAAAAATAACTATCAGAACTTAAATTCAGAAAAAAATACTTTGGAGTTATTTTTTGTCTTACAATAAGACCTCTTTGTATACCAAAAAAAATATATATTGATTGTATTAATTCAAGACTATTTTTCTCTTTCCATAAACAGAATCATGTTTCGCCTAGTACGATAATATTTTGAGATATGTATCTGAACCCCTCAGCAAGATAAAGCGTCGAGCTGGAAGGAACTGATTTAAAGTTTTGCGAAGAAAGTTTTAAAAACTTTCAAGAGCTACCGTCGTCGTTTCCCATCCTGAAATCTGAGGTGTCCTGCCAATTATTATACAAGAACTTAATTATTCGAATTTCGTTAATAATCTCCTTCCACAAGTATATAATTTCTATCTCCATCATCTTATTTTTTTCCACTCTTCTTTGATTTGACAATTTTTCATCTCGAGCCACTTAAGAAGTAAGTGGTCTTTTTCCTTTGAGTCCCAAGATCAGTTTTGAGTGTGGCTCTTTCGCAAAGGAAAGTCGAAGAGAAGACCGCCAGAGGCCTCTTTCAGCACAAGCCGTTGCACTTGCAAAAGTAAATCTCAAGTTTGCGCAATAAACAGAAAGAAGGGGGGAAGGGATGCTGCAGCGAAGAGTGAAGCGTTGAAAGCTTGCTAAGCTTTGAGAGATGGCGGATGTGAAATTCGTCACGTGCAAATAAGGTGTAATATATGACGATGTGTGCGGTATGCTCGAATTACCCTACTGGCAGTCGGTAAATGGAATGCAAAGTACATTTGGACGAATTGGACGTATATCATACGATGTAGAGACAACCATAATCCATTGCTAGCAGACAAGTCGCGAAGATTGTGGAGATTATTCATCTAGGGTTTGAGGCACTTTGAGTAATTAACTTGTTTCGAAGACAAGTACAACATGTGCAGAATTCATGCATATTTTACAATCTTACACTGTTAAAAATTTATTGTATAATCTATATAATAAGGTACGTTGGTCTTTTACTGTTTTCCTAAAGGAAAAAGTAGTGCTCTCGAATATTTGGAAATGGTTAACGATGAAGATTCAAGAGCATAAATTAACGTAGCGACACGTCGCTTTTAAGGTAAAGTACTCTTAATTCATGGTAATCTACGAGCAAATTAGTGCGCACTGCCATCCACTCTTCGTCTGTGGAATTTCATTATGTGTCGACATAAACGTAAAAATAATTCAGGCAGGTTTCTCTTATTAAGTCCTTGGAGGCAAGTAGAACGTTTCAGAACCTCTGAACACGACATTTTCAGAATGCATAAAAATGTAAATATGTTCATTGGTACTGAAATATTAAAAATTGTTCAATTATTTATGTATGGAATTTTTACTCCATGAATTAAAACAGCAAAAATTTATATATTATTGCATACACAATTATGGTTAAATTAATTATCGTACGTGTAATAAATGAATTCGAATTTTAAATAAAGATCATGTTCTATGATAAAAAATACGAGAATATTGTGTCAAATATTTGTTGAATGAATGTGAACTGAGTAATCCTTTAAAGTAATATTGAACTGTTTTATTTCGAGAACCAGAGTGTGTTTTATAATAGTAAAGTGGAAATTAGAGAAATAATTGGATTCCATGTTACAGGGAGAAATTGCATTTAGACACATACGAAACTGGAATTATTAATCGTTGCTCGGTAACATATATATGTACTTTAATTTATAAACGAACCAGCTTAAGTCATTTCAAACGATTCGCCATGCGTAACTCAGTAAAGAGTCGCTTTAATTGAAAAATACGATTAGAGAACAAAAACACGTTTCTGCAATATACCGGCTTAATGTTTCTTTCTTGTTCTCCTACAAAATATAAAAAAAGAAAAGTGCCTTTAAAAGTCGGAATTGCATAGAAACTTTGCTAAATTGTGAAGGAGAGTTATTGTACTATATAGTGAACAATAAAATAAAATGTTAAAATCCTTGAAGAATAAATTTTTACAACTTAATTGATATGAAAAAAGCAGAGTTCTTTTTAAATAAAAATCAGTTATACCGTAAAGGTTATACTTTCAAAGATTATTGCTCTAAAAAATGGAGAACTCTTTGCAAAAACACAAGTTGATTTGACTTTAAAAAAAGTTCAATTGAGCAGTAAAAATCTAGAACAGTTCCTCATGTAAAAATGAATTCTTATTCTCGAGAAATAACAGTCGTGGTTTTCTCAAGACACGATTGGAATAACAGCTCGTACACTTGAGTGATTTCAATATAACTCGTCGAGAAGTTGAAAATAGAGAAATTTCTCAGGTCTATATTGATCAATTGATTGAAATTTCATTTAAAAACATTAAAACGTATATTTTTTACTAATTAGAACGCGTAAATCGTATCTTATGTCATTTTCAGTGTGATGAATTATCCTTGAGGTGAAAAAGGAGTGGCTTATTCAGAATTTTTGTTTATTTATCCCCTCATAAGTATTCAACGTCAATCATTTCCTCTGGTTATTTTGAATTTATGCTGACCAGGCTTTTCTGAGGTACAAGGATGAATAAGGAAACGGTTGACTACGGCGTGCATACAAAGTTTCACTTAGCTTATCTACTGTTCAGTCTCTTGTGCAAAAACATGGTGTCCTGATAACGTTAGCACAAGCACTATCGCGAAATTGACCTTATACACACCTGACCTCAACATTAATCTTCCTTTTCCAAAAAAACAAAAAAAGAATGTACGCATCGGAAATATATAATGTTAAAAATTTTTGTAATTTTACAACAAATCACAATAAAAATGGTAATATAAAGTTACAATAAATGAATTATAATTTCGCATTGAAGTAACTTTAGTGAAACAATCATAATTATCATCCTGAATTCAAATTGACTGACTAAAAATGAGTCTACTCTACTGATGTAATTATGTCCGACAAGACAGTGATCTTTACTACTGAATAAATTATGCGTGAATACCTTTACTACTGAATACAACCTGGCTGACTAGATATGTATCTTTACTACTGCAGATACACTGGATGGCCTCCCATTGACTTTTACTACTGAATCAATTGTGTTTAACTAAATCAGATTATTGTTATGTTAATTATTTGAATTCAATTATTACAATAACACATGTGACACAAAACAATCAAAATCCCTTAAGATCTGAAAATTCTTCATAAACCTTCGAATTTTTTTAGAAATTATTAAGCCAACGTATTTTATTATATTATGCGTGGATAATAGACTCTCCTGGGAATAAAATTGGTCCCACTACTAGGCGACTGCCACAAGACATTATAATAAGTCTATTATAATTTCTAATTATCTTAGCGAGCATTTGCAGTTGAGAAGCATTGGATAAACCTCTCTTGGGAGAAGTATACCTTGAGGTCAATGAAATTTGGACGGTCCTGTCCGCGAAACTATCCCTGGCAAGGCATCTCATTAAAATAGTTAAGCTCTATTAGGCTCTGTCTAGGGGAGCTCCAAGGCACCCGACACCATTGTATATCTTCCGTCTCCGAGTTTGGACTTCCTATCGCCCTCGGAACTTTAGCATAACTACATCTGCACGGTATATCGGCCACTAATATCTATAATATACCTTATCATGACCACTTCTAATTCCAATCCGATGATCTCGATAACATACTGTCCTATATGCTGCGAGTATTTCTCAATTGGACAATATACATATCGAGTATCAGGCAGGAAAGCAACCTGACCACAATAGCCAAGCCTCGAATTTGATTATTATCTCAATAATATTTGCTAATATCAAATATAATTCTTTAAAATATCTTGAATTTCCCTAAAATCATTTAAAACCTCTTAAAATTCTGGACTACTCTCTAAAACTGAACCAGTCAAATTCCACTAATTTTCAGTGACTCTT
>UCOH01012188.1:0-24370 GCA_900474275.1 Synergus japonicus
AATTTAGTCTGGAGCATAGGAACCTTTATAGGAAATAAAAGGTAAAGGATCCTACATGGGAACCGTCTTTCAATATGTATACGTACCAATTTTCTGTATGATCAGGAAACTACACAGAAACCTACATAGGATCCCTGTCACCTTTCCTTTAATGACACACACGTGAGAAACTATATGGGAAACTTAATAGGAATATGTACAGTTCTCTTTAAAGATCCATATAATAGGATCCTATAAAGGAACCCATACAGGAATTTTCAATAGGGAACTCATTTAACATCGGTATTCAGTGCATAATAATTCGTTTGAATTATTTCATGGACTATTTTTCCAGCATATACTCAAGGTACGTAAGAAAAACGATTTTTTAAAAACATAACCTTACTTCCTTTGTACGCGCCGGTTTTTAATCTTTTGTATTAGAACTTACACTTAAATTAAGTACTTATCTTACTAAAAAACATGCATCTATTATAAATAATTTAAAATCATTACGATATCAGTTCTTGACGCATATAACTTTTTATTTTATATAAAAATAAAACTTTTCTGTCGCGTATATAAATGTTTTAGACAAAAATATGCGTGTTTAAAAATTCAATATCTATACAAAAGTATCAATCAAAACTTCTATTATGTGATATAAATTACTTAAAAAGATAGACTTTTGCAGAATAAGTGAAAATTAAGGGTTAAACTTTTTTTTCTAGTGAGAAATAAATAATATGGCCGATGAAGTGTTGACTATAAAACCATATCAGTTGGTAAATTTTATTCGTGCCGGAAGACGTCCGTTAACAAGAAGTATAGATATTACACTATTGACATGGATTAAATTTGATAAAATTTAGAAGAAGTTTGTGACGAAATACATGCCAGAACCGGATAATAACGAGCGGAATAGCATTCTCTACAGTTTAATAGAAAAACAAGGGAGTGCACCCGATGATTGGCCAGAGTACCCTATTAAAATTTTAGGTCATGCAAGGAAATTTAATAAAAATATTATAACTGGGCAAAATATAATTATTTTAGAACAAATTTTAACCTTCAGAAACTCCTAGAAAGTAAAATATGTCATTGTAAAGTATTTTCTCGCAGAATATATTTATACAATGTTCATTATTCAAGTTGTAATTCATATTTCTTACAGTAAAATATAAATATATCCAAATGTCTCGCAATTTAAAGTGATCAAAAAAGCAATATACTAATTTTCAAATTAGAATACTTTTACAAAAATACCTTGTAGACAATACATATAGTTTGAATATCATTATTTTTTCATGTACTTTTAATAATTTAATTTACAAATTCATAAAATTTTATCAATTTCACCAAAAAATTAAATGTTTTAGTTCATTTTATCTCATATTTTCCAACAGACACGTACGAGCAGGATATTGAGCGGCAAAACATACTGAAGATTGAAGAATTTGCATATTCTACTGATCCTGACATCGATGCGAAAGAAAAAAATAGTAGAATAGAAAAGGAGTTGCGAGAAATTGATTTCGCCAATTATGCCGATATAGTAGACATATTAAGGGCCGATTTCACCATCTCTGATTAAATCCATGGTTAACTAATCATAGTTATTTTTTAATCAACGTTTAAATCAGGATTAACCATCGAATCATTCCACCATGTATTTTTCATCTCTGGTTAGCTAACGCTATACCCTGTTCGCAATAACATCTAGTTTCAGCCTATTTCTGTTGTACCTGCGATCCGATTGGCTAAGTCAAAAAACTTGTACCAGCGCGCCAAGTCGGCCTCCGACTTAAAAAATTCGTGTTTTTCTGTTTTTTATGTTTATTATCAAAGACGACACCGAAGCGTCTCTAAAAAATATGTTTTAAAAAAGTGATCAGTATAGTGATTTTGTGGCAAGCGAAAAGAAGAGAAAACATAAACTAGCTGTCAAGTTGTATTAACTTTTGTACTCATTCAATGAGCACTTTGCTTCCTGTAAGCAAATATGATTTGCTTCCTCATAGAGGAAGCATTAAGTATTCTTTACATCAGCATTAAATTTTGATTATTTGAGAAGTTATATTCAAAATATTCATTTTTGAAAATTCCAGTAAAGCATAACTTTCTTACTTTTCAATGAAATTAATTAATCTTACAGATCAATCGATTTAAATGTAAATTATTTCAGAAATTATAGTCGAAAAATTACTTTTTTAAAAATACAATTAACCATAACATTATTATTCTTCAATTAAATGAAATAATCTTACAGGTCAATCGATACGTCTCGATGAAAGAAATTTTCATTTCCCTTACACCAGCTTTAAATTTTCAATATTTGAGAAGTTATAGTGGAAAAATGAATTTTACGAAAATGATAAAAGTACATAAAACTTATAAAATAAAATATTTTGTTAAACCATTGTAAGAAATTCAACTAGGTATATAGTGGACTAACTGCAAAATTTCATCAATTCATCCTACGCGTTTTCAAGAAATTGTTGGATCGTGACACACATACACACAGACACATACACACATATATACACACACATCCGGACATTTTTTCAGATCATCATATTAGATATATTGCCCTTTAAATATATTCAAAAAAACCTTTTTTAGGAAACTGGATTTTGTCATCATTACAAAGCTTCCTCTATGAGGAAGCAATTAATAACACAATTAATTCAATGTTTCGAAATAATTGATTCGTTCTTTAATTAATCGTGGCCTTCTCTCATTGATGATATTTTCATCACCAAATGAAGATGAAGATGAAGATAAAATATCGTCATAAATTAGATCCATCATATTTCACACTATATACTGTAGCACTTCACTTTTGACACTTTGAGGTTATATTGAACCCCTTTAATCGCTGGTGGAACGCAACGTACTGATTAAATAAAGTTAATCGATTGTTAAAATTTAACCATAGTTGGTGAAATCGGCTCTAAAAGTGCCAAAATTAACCGAAATCTTTGTCACAGCCAACATGGAACCAATACCTGATCCATTTGCTATTATGGGTAATTACTTTTGTCTTTATATAGTATATATTTCATAATATTTTGAGCATCGTTTAAAAATATTATATTGAATATATTAATGACTTATTAATCTTTATCATTTCTCTTTTAGATTCGCTGTCTGATTGCTCTCTTAATAACGATATGGATCTCGAATCATTAAGGAATGAAAGAAGGAAAATATGCAGCTAGAAACGAACAAGTACTTATTTCTTCTCATATAATTATTAATTAATATTTTCTTTAAGCATTCTTTTCATACATATTTAAATAAAATGTATTGATTTTTATACTTTTAGAGTCTCAAGCTCTCAATAATAGTGATGATGATTGTGAAACAGAGGATGGTAAGCGATATTCAATAATCTAACTTCAATTCCGTCATAATGAAAGGAGATTCAAAAAATTCTGCAAAGAAATATAAATCTTCAGAAGCTCAAGTTCAAAGAATTCAAAAGCATAAATACGGTAATTGAGATTTGCTTCCATCCAAATTTCCACTATATATATATATATATTAAAAATTTTATTTTTATGATACAGGTCACTCCAGCAAGCATGAACCAACTTCTAAGACTGGCCTAAAGGTTTTGGAAGACGAAAGTACAATGGCGATGAACGTATTAAAACTTCCAGATTCTACACGATCTAAAAAAAAGAAATCGCTGACACCACAGACAACTTCCCCAACTACGACAGAAACTGATGAGTTGAAAAAACAGAAATCTACTTTGAAAAATAAATGTAACGTTATTTGGTGCAGACTCGAGACTTTCGTTTAAGTCTAGAACCCTGATTATTAATCACAAAGAAACATGTATACTATTAAATTAATTTGTGCATTACTATGGCTTTAGGAAACAGAACCCTGATGAAAGAAATCAAATTATTGCAAACGGAAGTTGTGAAATTGAAAGAATTCGTAAAGGAACTAAAAACAATGATTGAAGTATCAACCAGTGCCAACTACGTTGGGAAAAAGAGTTTTGCGCAAGAATTCAATTTGAATTTACATATACAAAATGTAGAGGAATTTAAAGCTTTCAATGAAAAGCTCAAAAGCAATAGAGTGCTCTCATCGTTTTGTAAGTCTGTCCATCTAATGATTTCCTTCATGAGTTTATAATTTTTGAAAATTTTAGTTCCATACTAACATATTTTATTGTAATTACTTTTTATTATTACAGAACGCATCTGTTCATTTATCTATGAGCTTGGAAAAAGGACCTCGAAGATCTTTGAATTCAATAATAAGGAAATACATGTTCAGAGACTTGATTATGAAATTCACAGCAGTGAAACGAATACCGGACAAGGAACTTTTTACGGATTTTCCCTTTTGTTCATGCTTGCTAGGTAAAAAATTAAATATTATATAATTCTGACTAAATAAAAAATTTACAATTACTTAATCAATCTAATTTTACAATAATTTATTTATAGAGGTCGCTTGTTCAAAATTTGAAGAAACTTAGGAGGACGTGTTGTCCCACATTGGGACAATCTTCGGAAACGAGAAAGATTGGAGCGGCCATCGCATGGAAAGGACCCGTAACTGAAGCAGTTTATATTTTATTTTTAAAAAACTCGTTTACCTTACTGTAATTTGTATGCAAAAAAGTTTGAATAAAATCCTGTTTAAATTAATTATTAATTCCATTTTTTACTACATTAATAAGGGTAGGGCCTAGGTCGGGCACTGACCAGGCACCGACCAGGCACCGATCGGGCTACTGAGTTCGGCCCCGGTCGGGCTGTGTGTTTCATCAGCGGTCTGGCCCAGACCAGGTTCCCCGATCTGGGCCCGATTTGACCAGGTCTGGGCCAGATCGGGGCCATGGCGAAATTTCTGCTCGGGTTAATACAGATATAATAATAATTTTTTCCCTGTTTTTAAATGAAACTTTGCAAAAGAAATGGTGTTCCCTAAACTCTGCTTTCACAGCAGAACACAAGCGGAAAACAGAGACGAGTGGATCCGGATTATTAGAGGACGAAGAAAATGAATGTCCCTACTATCGGGTCATGTTGTTCTATTTAAGATCGAACGGACATCGAAAGTATATATAAAATATTGTATTAACATTTATTTTTGTATATTAAATATATTATACATATTTACAGTGTAATTTATTAATTGTATTTTTAGTACCACTTCCAATTATTAAATGCACCTTGATGACGAAGAAACAGAAGGACGGAATGAAAATCTTTCCATACTGGATGGTGATGATGACGGTTCGTATGATTGTGGTAAATTTGTTACGTCTTTACTAAAAAAAATCGGTGTAGCGACTTGACCGGAAAATAGGGAAAGAGAGTGAAATAGCAAAACATTTAATTAAAAGACCGAGAGTGTTAGCCGATTTATGACATATCAGAGGAGAGAGGTGGGTTATAGAAAAAGAAACACCTTGTTGTTGAGAAAAAATAGATAGGTTTATTTACCTGGCATAAAAAAACCTCCATTTAGCGAATGGAGGAAAAAAGCCCTTCACAAGAAAAACTATAATCGACAAAAACTTACAGTAATGCTCTCAACACTTTATCAGGAAGCACACATTAATCCAAAAAAACAGAAAACACACACAATGCTGACGCGAATAAACGAAAGTGTACAAAGGTGGAACAGCCACCTCTGTAAAATGTTCAAAAGGTATCGACTTCGAAAACTCCCGAAAAGCGTACCGCTCACTCTGAACTCTCGAGCTCAACTGATCAAAGCTTATATTATAACAATAAACCTTGAATCAGTCGTAAAACTAATTATAAGGGTCTACAGATTTATAAATACAAGGCTTATGACTACCTGCTTGAACAATAGAAGCAATAAACCTTGTACCGTTCGAATTGAAAATAAAGACAAAATTAAATTATATAAGGAACATTTTCAAAGTTAAAATTAAGAATATTTCTGAACAGAGAGTTTACTTCTGATTGCAGTAATATTATAACTCAAGTATTCTTTCTTTTATTAATTATCTACATTCTACGAATTGGGTTGAAGTTTCAAACACCTAGTCTGATTATTATTTTTTTTAATTTATTATAATAAAATATCAAAGAATGTTTCCGAAATCTTAAATTTGTATTTAAATTGCAAAAGATTTTACGGATAAAAAAACTCAAGGAATTTAAAAACATTCACGGGATGTTAAAAAATGTTTTTTGATATTTATTTATTGAGTTTTAAAAGAGTTAAAAGTATAAATAAAGTGTATATCAGTTAAAGTATATATCAGTTTTTAACAGATTTTTAATGAATTTGAAGTAATTTAAAGAGATATAAAGATATTTCAAGAGATTTTAATGAACTACAAGGAATCTTAAATGATTTAAAAAAATTTCATGTAATTTTCAGGTAATTTAAAGTTATTTCATTTTATAACAATTACAATCCATTCCATAGAATTTATTAATTTCAATTAAAATATCTTTAAATCTCTTAAAAATCCTTAACCTCTCTTGAATTCTTTAAAAATGAATTGAAATCCTTGACTTCATATAATTTGAAATCTCTTGAGATATGAGAAACTTAAAATCTAATGAAATTGTTTAAGATGTTTTGAAATCTTGAACGGAAAAAAATGTATTGTTGTGACAAACACAGAGATAGTAAAATATGCTATAACTAATAATTTTCTGTTGACTTAACTACGATTATGGTTATGGAAACTACAATCGTGGTAGTAGAAACCATAAATTGTAGTTCTACCATATTTTACTTGTATTTCTTTGGTTGTCGCATCTATAACAGTTTTTTCCGTGATGTGAAAACTTTTGAAAATTCTTATACTTAATCTTTTAAATTGTATTAAAATTTCTTTAAATCCAACGCCCTTAACACTATTTCTAATTTAAAATAAAAAAGGGTAAATTACAATTTTGGATAATTAATAAAATTATACCAATAGGTTCTTTGAATGATGCTAGTTTTTTCGCAAATTCGACATTTGGACGATTGTTGGCTACGGATAAATTGCCTTTACCGGAGGTACAACCCTTACAAAACAGTCAAGTCGAAATGGGATATTTTTTTCTTGTGGTTGAAGGACTTCCTAATGACTTCCGAACAGTAAAACCCTTCTGTAGGCGAGGAAACCTTACTGATCGTCAAACAGTATTTAACTACAGGTATATTTGCATTACTTCTTCACAAAAAGTAAGAAAATATAAAAGACAGATTTCATATGAAATCGAGCAGTCTGACCCTGGTGATGTCACGGAATTGTCTGCGGCTGAAATATATTGTTTTCCAAGGTAAAATACGAGACACGTATTTTTTTTTCATCAAAAAATTTTTTTCACGAACTTAGGATTGCATGAATATTCAGGTAAATTATGTAAAAATTAACGAACTTTTATTTTTAATATTGTATCTTGGGAACCAATTGACATCATTTAATTTTCTTTGTAGAAGCTTGTATTTGAAAATTACCAATATGGCGTACATTTTTCGAAAAAAGTCAATTTTCTCAAAAAGGCCACCTTCGATTTTTAAAAAGTTTTTTTTTAGATTTATTGCAATATGATGAAAATATTCCGTGAATTTCATCCTGGCTGTTCTGTTTTGATTTAATTTACTCTTTACTATATTAGTTTGACGTTATATATTAGTTCAGATTTTTCTGCTTCATTCTTCTTCACGGATACTTCTTTCCATGGATGTTTGGAGGTATTTGCAGTGATATCATATTAAAAAAAAATTTATTCACAAAAAATCAGTTTTTCTATAAGATGAAATAGTTTAGTGAGGACGAAACTCACAGGATACCTTCATCATATTACAATAAATCTGAAAAAGAAATTTTTTTAAAATCGAAGGTGGCGTTTTTGAAGAAATTGTCTTTTAGTTTTTTTCAAAAAATGTACGCAATTTTGGTAATTTTCAACTTTTTTGAAATTTCTTTATGGATTTTAAAAGAGTTTAGTTCTCCCTACAAGCTCCTACAAAGAAAATTAAATTATGTCAATTAGTTCCCAAGATACAATATTTTGAAGATAAATTTCGTTAATTTTTACATAAATCACCTGAATATTCATGTAGCCTGAAAAAAATTGTTTGATCAAAAAAAAAAAGTACGTATCTCATATTTCACTTTGGAAAACAATATATTTCAGCCCCAAACAATTCCCTGACATCACCAGTATCAGACTGCCCGATTTCATATGAAATCAGTCAAAAACAAATTTTTATTTTTGTATTAAAAAAATTGCTTTAGAAATTTATGACTCATTATTAATGGTTCTTATTTTTTTATATTATAGACATTGTACGGGACGTATGTAACGTATATTCCAAGTCAAAGGGACAGTTCGACCAAGAACAACCGCTAACAAATCCTGACACCTCAACTTAATTACTGAAGGGCGCCTGGCGTCTCTTATAACGCCACTCCGCAAAAAAATTAAAAAATCCGAAGGCCTGAAACTTTATTCTTACTAGCTCGTCGTAGAGGGATTTCGTGGGGGCGCAAGACGAATCAAACCACACATGATTATAAAATAATGAAATAATATGAGTTTATTGAATCAGACATTTGAAATGAAATGAAGAAAGAACAGTCAAGTTTGATAAATTTTAGTAAGAGGGAACAAATACCTTCTCTATAGTACTCGTAGTTTGAGGTACACTAAAGTTACGTAAGGTACAGTACGATCAGAAAGTTGTTACGCAATCAGATTAAATCAGATTTTGTAAAATTTACAAAAAATGATTTTAAACTGTTGATAAGTAATTTTAAATAATTTTAGCCTAGTCTGAACGATGAAAGAGAATTACATAAGAGTCGGAAAAGAATCGGTATTTCAAAGTATTATTTTACTCTTAAACATAATGAAAATTGCTTTAAATTTGCGATATTTCGAATCAATCTTTGATTACAAATGAGCGAAGCAAAACTAACTTTATTCTAATTCACTAAATTCATCGAAAAACGCAAGAAAAGAAAACTACGCATCACGCCTCAAAATGACTGCGTCACTGGACGTTGGCCCGCACAAAGAAAAGGCAATTTTAAAAGAGGACTAGAATCCTGGCACATTTCATAGTATAATGTCACTAATAAAACTCAAAAAGTTACTGGGAGCTAAAAGATTACGAGTCTACCTTACTAAATTAAGTACTCGTCCCAAAACTCCAACAGTCCACAAAATTCCAAACAATAATTTCTCAAAAGACTAAATTTACGTCAACGCAAGGTGACGGCCAGCACAGAACTGCTGATTCGTTCCCCTCCTCGTCCGAGCCTCCCGTCGTCTTGCCACGTATTCGGCACTCCGAGATATGCTGCCCTCTACCACGACGAGTTCCATCCTGAGTAATATGGCCGCGGCCTCGATTCTGACAGTTTGTTAACACAGTCGAGGTTAATACCACTAATTGCAATCTTTGCATGGTATTGCTGCATAATTATGTAGTCAGGAGGATGAGAATCCTCGTAAAGATGGGCAATACTCGGACGAGTAATGGAATACAAACAATAGTCTGCGAAGTGGTTATGTTTTTATATATTTTAGTACAAGAATTCCTACTCCTAAATAGAAGGAAAACATCTGAATTTTTTATCGGTAAAGCTTATTATTAACAATATGTCATTCACACCAATCCATACTTCCACTCATTCCTTTAATTCTAGGTTGAGTTCCTGCTGGCCGTATACTTTATGTTTTTTTAGGTTATCTTACAGTTCTGGCAACAGGATCAGTAGTGGTTCAAAATCACCACGTTACAATACCCCACGCCAGACTGACAATGACGGTTCATAAATCGGCAGGCGTCAGCAATGTGAACTCCCAGGAACATTTATCACTGTTCATTCTAAAGTATTGAATTTGAGCACAGGATTCCAACTCTTCTATTCATTCTGAACTCAGATCATTTTAGTTTAGAATAAGTGACAAAGTATTTAAATGAAAGCAGAAATGATAGTAATGATAATGATATAAAGGTAAGGCGATAATGAATAATGATCGCGAAACGAACCATATTGCTTAATACGAAACCAGTGCAAAGAAACTGAGTAACTGATATAGGTTGTAATCTAGATATTGTGTTCTTTTCTCTAAAACCATGACTCAACTAGTAGCAAAATTTTCCAAAAGATTTCAAAGCTTACTTTATTGCAGATTATGAATTCTGAATTAAACTGACTTGAATATACTAACTATTGATACAACTAAGATGGTATAAACATTCTATGATACGGGCTAGCGGCCAAGAAAAAAGGAAAGGGCAATATAATGAGAGCAATATTAATATAATGAACTCGATAAATTTATTTCGGTAAGGCTTAAGAATTATAACTAACGAACGTACTAACTGAAGATAGCTAACTTAAGCGGTACAAGACTAACTCTGAATTGTACATGACTGACTATAAACTATATAGTCAGTCTGCTAAACTAAACTTGCCTCACTGAATTAAACAACTAATCGAAGGAAACTAAAAATATATGATTGATCGGTCTGCAGTGTTCTACAGGTAAGAAAACGAAATAATATAAAAAAAAAAAGAATTCAAAATTATGCAAAACTAATCATAAACAAAAATTAAGGTTGGAACGGTAAAAAGCTTACAAACTAAAGTATGCGATAGGCTACAATCGGCGCAGGATTGCCTCGGCGATGGCTTGCACGAGAGGGTGGTCTGCCTTTAACTGGAGACGGGAATGATCTGTCGCAGGGCCGTGCGCAGAAATTCATGTTGGGGGGGGGGGGTGTCGAAATATTTTTGTGATTATTTGATATGTTACAATAAAAAATTTCCTTCAAACGATCTTCTTTGATGTAAAATAAAAACTTATTTTTAATTTTAATTTGTGTATGGGGGGGGGGGGGGTTTGAACCCCAAAAACCCCCCTTTACGCACGGCCCTGATCTGTCGTCGTAGGCGTGATGTTTTCTAAGTGACTGAGCAACAGCGGTTGCGGCATTAGCGAGTGGGTATGGCTGTGACTCTCTTCTTCTCCAAGCCGCGGAACAATTTGAGCATTAACTCAGTTTTGTTGCTGAATTTCCGCACCTATAACAGAAGATTCCTCTAGGGTGTGGACATGACCGGTAAGGATATTGGCCGGCATAACAATTCCAACATTCTGATAGAGTCATTCGACTCTGTTTCGGCTTGATTGCTTGTGCCGAGGCACTCGTTTCTTCATTCTCGGGCTGAAAGGAAAGTTCTTTGTTAGCTAATTCGGGATCTATTGACCAATATTGTTTCAGATCCTTTATATAGGCCTTCTCTATTACTCCAGGCTCACTTTGGATCTCGTAAAAAACTGGTGAAATTACTTTGATTATTCTATATAGACCTGCGTATTTAGGTGATAACTTCCTTGCAACGTAATCGACTGCTGAAGATAAGGTATGAGTACGACGCCAAACGATATCTCCTACCACGTAGCGAATATTGCGTAGATGACGATTATAATAATTAGCGAGTACCTTCTTCCTGAGCTCTGAGTGTTTTCGCTAGTCCAGGCTCTCTTCCAAAATTAAGGAGCGCTGGCGGCACTCGTGTAGAACTATGAACGGCAGAATTGTACGCAAAACGAAAATCAGGAAGATGTTTATCCCAGTTACTATGATCATTTTCTACAAAAGATTATATCATGATCTGAAGCACTCGATTCACTCTCTCAACCGGGTTTGCTTGAGCATGATACGGCTTTGCGGTAGTGGATTCATCATATCGATAGCCATCACCAATAAAGGTTGTTTTATCACTCTCTTTCCCATGAGACCAATTGGAGCAGCTTGTTCAACCTTCATTTTCTGGCAGACGTTAGACGCACGAACATAGTCTGCTACGTCTTTAAACATTCCGGGCCAATAGTAGAGTAACGATAGGCGATGAAAGGTCTTATCCACTCCTAAGTGACCTGACGTAGTGATCACTTAGGGGCAGATAAGCAATAACGTGCTCTTCGTTATCTTGAACTTGTGTCAGAACAGCTCCTAAACCTGTGCTGTATGCATCTGTTTGCAATGTGAACAGTAACATGAAATTTGGTCTTGCCAAAGTAGGTGCGGTACTAAGAACGGTCTTGAACTTAAAAGCTCTCTCTTGGTCTTCTTCCCAGATATATTTTATGTTCTTTTTCAAAAGACGGAACAGAGGTTCTGCTTTCACGGCAAAGTCTTTTATAAACCGTCGGTACCACGACACCATGTCCAAAAATCTCTTGAGTTTACGCAGTGTGTTCGGAACGGGATACTCGGTATCAGGCTTAACCTTTTTAGGATCGGGATGCATTCCTGAAGACTTTATCCAACCAATACATATTTTCTTCGAAGGCCTCACTCACAACAATTATATCGTCTATATAAGCAAAAGTGTGAGGTTCAAATTCGGGAGTAATTAGTTTATCTAATAATCTTTGAAATGTAGCCGGGGATCCTGATAAACCAAATGACATTCGATTATAGTGGTATAATCCTTTCCCAGGTACCGAAAATGCTGTTAGTTCTTTACTTTCTTCACTTAACGGTATTTGATGGAAAGCTTGACTCAAATCGATCTTGGAAATATAACGAGCTGACGATATACGATCCAAAATATGACTTATGTTCTGCATCGGGTATGCGTCTTTCTTTGCTATCTCATTCAACATACGAAAATCGATACACAATCGATAACTACCATCCGATTTCTTAGCCATAACTACTGGGTTACACCAGTCGATGTTGCTAGGACGTATTATCCCTTAGTCTACCAATTTCTGAGCTGATTTCGTTAGATTCGTCGATGGAAGTTTGTTGGGCATCGGCGGGATTTTTCGAGCCAAGAACTTTTCTAAATGTTTAACTTCTTCTTTCTTAAGCTCCTTCAAACCGGCACAATGTTGATCTGTAGGCATTGGTCTATTGTTGACGTTCAGAGTTGAAGAATGAACGGCTTCAGTTTGTGTCAGATCTGAGCCAACTTTTTGTCCGTCATATGTATGCCAAGTACCTTCGGTAATTTTCCATAATCGCCGTCTAAATTTAACATCAAAGTCTAATCGTTCCGCAAAGTCGATACCAAACAAAACCTTCACAATCAAGCGTCGGAGCAAAACGAGCTTGTAGATTTCTCTTAATTCCTAAAAATTATAATGGTAAAATTGCTTGATCAGCAGTTTCTTCAACTATTCCATTAGGATACATAATGCTTGGTCGTTCATAATTTGCTAATTCTTTAAGCAACGTGCTAAATTTTTCGAAAGCAGGCTTCCCTATGTATGTGCAACATGAGCCTGGATCGAAGACTCCTCTTAGTGGTTAGCCGTCTACGCTAACTGTAATAAACAGCCTCCTCTCGTCAAATACTGCATTAACTTGACTCTTTTATATTTGAGCGGCCCGAATAATGAAAGGGGGGGGGAAGACCGGACCCTATGGTCATTCGCCGTTATTCGTTTCCCGACGAGGAATCAGAGCAACCGCTACAGCTCTTTGAGTATTCGTCGGGTTTACCACACGCATTGCAGAAAACTTTCTTAGGTTTGGAGAAATCTTTCCAGCTATGCCCCTGCTCAGAGCAATTCCAACAACCAGAAATTTTCTTCCTAGAGTTAGTGGCACTAGCGGTATGTACCACGGGAGAAGTCTGATTTGTTGAAGTAGTGGTTAAAAATCACAACGTTACACGTATTCCGATTGAGAATTCGTTTGGTATCTTGTCCAAAAAATGGAAGATTCTGGATGAAGCCCTTAATTTTAAACTGTCAACCTCAGTGAAAATAGTGCAAGCGTTGACATGCTTCCACAATTATATCATCACTGAGGAACTTGTGGAGAAGCCAAAAAATCGAACTTGTACTTCTCTGGACATGGACGACAGAATTGATGAAAATGGAGACATTATGCATGGCAATTGGAGAAATCAATCCGAAGAAGTGAATTTTGAAAGGAATCTGCCAGATGTTCGTGGTCTTAGAGAAGCTCTTGTTCAAAGGGATAGACTTGCCGAGTACTTCATGAGTGTTCATCAGTACCCTGGCAATAGCAACACCTGACACTCTAATTACTATAGCCTCTTGCAGCTATTCCTTCCCCTAGTCCTTTTTCTGGTCCTTCTCCTGGTCCTTCTGTTCTTTCTCTTGGTACTGTTCCTAGTCTTGCTCCTACTTCTGGTCCTTCTCTTCGTCCTTTTCCTGGCTCTTCTTCTGGTCTTGATCCTGTATCTCCTCGTTGTCCTACTCTTGATTCTGCTCTTGATTCTGTTCGTGATACAGTTCCTACAGAATTACTGCAAGGTTCCAGCGATTTTCGCAATTATTTGAAAAAAAAATTACGAATAACTCGACGAAAAGCAATTTATTTATTTATTTTATGTTTTTCAAGACATAATGTAATGTTATATTGAACGAAACCGAATAAATAAATCATACAATCATCTTAATTATTTTATTTTTAGAACTTCTAGATGTTTTTCTCATTTTCAGGTACCCATAAAAAATGTAATTTCTTCTGTATAAACTCAAATAAGATATCTAAAAAAATATTATAACAACTGGGACATATTATTCACATTAAGAAAAATAAAAAAACACTATTCACAATTTTTCAAAAACTCTACTGCGATTAAATAAACTTTGTAAATGGTTTAATTGATTAATTTTATACACTTTATAAGGGATCCAAAAGGAAACTTTTCACTGCTAAACTGAGTTTAATTTACAAAATTTTTCTTTACGATTCACCCTAATGCACACACCTGAGGGTGTCGTCCTATGGCAGCAGAAAACAGTGAAAAAGAGAGAAAATCTGCTTGTCACTTTCGCTCTTATGATTTTCTGCTTTCTGCTTTGCGTTTGCTGCTACCATAGGACGGCACCATGAGAAACTCAATTTAATTGAAGCGGGAAATATTGAAAGATAGGAGGGCAACCATCTTAGAACGGCTAGGGAAATTTATTCTTGCGTAACATATCTCAACAGTTTGTCGCACTGCTTTCACGCTGACGCATTACACGGATACACGCCGTACGCAAGATATTCGCCTGTCATGTAGATACACTGCAAATGACGATGAACGAGCATGCGCGCGGCCATGTAAATATACCATAAGCAGCGACACAAATGAAAAGGAGCAAAAATGGGCACAGTTAAGCTCAAGTGCATATCCTAAGGTAGACATTCATATATTTCAGAACTCAATATGTTGCGTTATGTCGGATTATGAACAATCGAAAGAAGGTGCTTTGCTGAAAACTCTTGTTTTTCATTTACTTATAATGTGATTGTATTTGATTGCAATTAAAAATTACAGATTGAACTGTTTTCTTACAAACTTAACACCTTGGTGAATTAAATAAATCGAGGTAGGAGGTTAGAAATTAATTTCTTAACATCAAAAATCGTATTTCCCTAATGTCTTTCTACGTTGTATCTGTTTCATCGAAACAAAAACTGATCAATCACCATATAATTATCGTAAATAGTACTTCAATTAGTCCTGAATTCATTACTTTAATTCATTTTTTCGAATTCAAAAATCGAATTTTGCCCACAAAACCGGGTCTCCTGGCCCATTGTGTAATGGGTAGGGAGCTGGACTCGCATCATGCGTTCGATTCCCCCCGGTATCGTGCGAAATTTTATTTGTTATATATGCTTTAAAATTTATAAATATCGATTATTTATAAGTATATCCATAATATGTCAACGAATAAACCATGTTCTTAATTAATAATTATATTTTATAAGATTTACTTTTCTTTTTCAGCGTTTAGTCAGTGGCTGATTAGCGGCTGGCTAGACCGTCTAGTCACAAACTTTGAAAAAGTGTTGCAGGTATGGTCAGCCCCAGACTAGACCGTCTGATCTGCGCCAGATTAGACTCTAGACGGTTTAGTCTGGGTCTAGCCAACGTCAGAAAATTTTTCCACCAGGGTGTGTCTAGTAACCCGGATTGTAAGTAAGCCCTCTTGGAGGGAAAATTTAAGTGTGCAAAATTAAGTGGTCGATTAATTAACATTATTAATGCTACAATAGTAAGTTTGATTGAATTCTGGTCCACTGAATTTGGTCGTAAACCCAAAGATATTTCTTCATACTCAAACTTTAAATCTGTGGAATTTCGACAGTTTTTGCTATATTAGTGTATCACAGTATAATGGAAAACATTATAAAACAATTGTTATGTTTTAATAATAATGCAGAGTGGCAGTTGACGTTCTCTTCATTAACTGCCATAGAGAACCATACAGAAAAAAAGTCTGTATGGAAAAAGTTGGTCATTGTCATGTAACATTCCAACAAATCCATACAGACACGAACTTCCGAGTCTGTATGGTTCTGTATGGACATTCCTATAATAGAGAATCTGGTTTCTGTGTGGATTTGCAATTTGGTTCGGGTCCAGGTCCACACTTCTGGGTCTGTATGGTTCTGTATGGAGATTCTTACAGAAGAAAATGTGGTCTCTGCATGAATTTGCAATTTGTTTTGGGTACACATTGGATTTTACGGACCCTTGGATCTGTATGGATTTTCGTATAGAAGTGGCTCTGGTTTCTGTATGGATTTGCAATTCTGTTTGGGCAGCACACACTGTATTTTACGAACCCCCGGGCCTGTATGGTTTTGTATGAACTTTCGTGTGGAAGTTGATAGGATTGTAATGTTTCATGAAACTTTTGAAACGTTTCAAAGGTTCGAAAGTTTCAAATATTAGGATAGGAACATTGAAAATAATAAAAAATTTAAATAAATAAGCAGTTCAAATAATTAATTAATGAGATAAATAAAAAATTTGCTTTCATGTATAAATTAATAATAAAATAGCTGGAGGGAGTTAATACGTTGATTGAAAAATTGTGTTTGGAAATCCAGAAACAAGAACCAATTTTGTTTGTATTTCCATACATATTACATTCTTTATGATCTCCATACAAATCCATGCAGATTTTCCCAGTGGCAAAATTTTTCTGTATGCCGCTATCAACAGAAACCGTCAGGGACATACAGAAATTCTATATGGATCTGTATGGATCTGCATGGCATTTAATGAAGGGTTCTGCAAATAGCACTGGAAACGTATGTTTCCATGATCTTGAATTAATTCTTTTTAGATCTCCGTAGTACTCGACATCCTTATTTGATTCTCTTAGATCTTATTTAGTTCAATTTTAATCCTTTTTAAGTCTCTTTAAAATTTGTCTAGCATTTCAAGCTCTCATTTACACCTCCCATAATCTCTACAATATTTTAAGTCCGATTTTAATACTCTAATAATCTCTGAAATAGCAAGCAATAAGATGCCGAGCGCGACGCATGCGCAATAGAGTAGGGTCTGCGCTTCGAAAAATAGCGTGAACATTTTCCAAAACGTTTTAACCTTCTTAGACGTAATATTTATGCTCGCGCATTTATTGATATTTGTACGGTTTACTGGTGCAGCGTAACTTATTGCGAAGAATAATCTACAAAATGAATGACAACAATAAATAAAACCCATAAGATGTTCACATCTATTTGCATTGCAAATATAAAAAAGCCGTGTTCCTTGATTTGAAAAATTTGAGGTTAGATTTTAATATCATATAATTTTTAAGATATCATTTCTATTCTTAACATTATCCTCTGAAACATTGTTTTATTTATTTTACGCCAATAAAATATATTGGAAAAGGAGAATTATTTTTTTTTGCATTATAGCGCAAGAACTTTTTTCATAAATTTAAAAAAATTGCATTCTTTTGAAATAACAAAAATTTCAATTGAAGTATTATAAACAAAATAATCATTATTAAATGTAAAGAAATTTTAGATCCATTTACCTTTGTACTTAATGAATGAAGATCAGTTATTAAAAATTTATTCAAAAAATGAAATTTGTAATCTTGTAATTTAGAAGTTTACAAGTTTCATATATTGAATAAATCATTAATAATAACATTCTTCTTCATTTGTTAAATTGAAAGGTAAATTGATATAAAATTTCTGTATGTTTAATAATGATTATTTGTTAAGAATTTTTGAATTGAAATTTTTGTTATTTCATACAAAGCAACGCTTTAAGACACATGCGTACTAGAATAAAAAGCGCTAAATAGAGTATCTACGAGAATATAATAAGTACTTGATTAAGTCCGTTTTAAGACCTCAAAACGTGTAAAAGAGGAAAAATGCACACATTTTGAGGAGTTAAATAGTACATAAATCTTATTGAATTAGTTCTCATTTGATCCTCATAAAGTCTCCAAGATTAGAGAACTTAAGAGAATCAAAAAAGGATTCAGATTTCGGCTTGGGCTTGTGGACGACGTACAACTTCTAGAACCTTTAGAGTCATTCAGTGCTTTCTGTTATGAAAATAACGTGCCAGAATTTCAAAAATGATAAGAAAACTACACTTGCGCCTGCAGCAAGTGTGTAAAAGATTTTATGAGATGAACGACAGTGCTTAAAAAAGATAGTTGTACGAAAATGAGACTATCAAAACGGCATGTCCAAGTCCCTCTTGCTCCAAAAGTTCCATTTAACTCCGTTTTAATTTGAAAGACTTGAAATAGGGAAAGTGACATTCCAAAAAAATATTGCCAACAATTATTGCATCTTAAAAGATGAAACTATTTGTCTAATAGAGAATATTATTCAAGCTGTTGGCGTTTATCAATGTCGTAATTCATCAAAAGATTTAATTACTATAGAATTAAAGGATTTAAAAGGAAAGCTTCAGAAATAGGATAATAAGACTGGAAAGAAAGTGAGAGCAATATATCTTAAATATCGACTTACAAACAAAGAAATATCAATTGAGAATAATAATGTTCCTAGCAATAAAGAACTGCATAATGAACGGCACCAAGAAGAAGCATCGGAAAATTGGAATATATGTAGCGAGAGTGCAATAATTTTGACCTGCAAGTCCACAACACCAGCAAAAGTTTTGGGATCACAATCGCCATCAAGTGAGAAAGATGTATTGCTGAATAACAGTGCAACTGAAAAACCGCCAAACATTAGCAAAAACACATCTTTGGCAGTGCAGCCAAAAAAATTCCTGAAGAAAAAACCTACATTGATCCAGACCAAGAAATTGTTAATGAAGACCGACTAAATGAGTACTCAACAGAACAAGCCTGTTACTGTACCTGCTGAGAGATTAAAAAAATAACTTATAGTCTCAAAAGCATCACAAAAGCGGTAAATAATAAAGAATACTGTAAATTTAAATATAATCTTCCATTTGTTGTTAAAAAGTAATTTGAATTTTAAAATAGATAAACTTATGTATCTATAAACTTATTTTCAGATGAAAGTCATTGCAAATTACTAACGGTGTGACGTTAAAGCACATATCAAATACTTTAAAGTAAGTAATAGAAATATTGGTTATTAATTCATAGAAACTGTATAATTACATATTTTTAAGCGTGATCCACATTTATTTTGTTGTGTCATCTTGTCACAAAGTACATATATATCTAGCAAGAAAAATGCGTAAACTAAATGAAAAATCAGAGCTTCTCACTGGTTCACTGTATCAAAAACTGGAAGGATTTCCTCTGGAATCTGTGGTACAATTTCAAGAATTTCAAAATGATTTATTAAAACAGAAGGAGTTGGTATGTATAATGTAGTATCATGTATGTATATTATAATTTTCCACAGTACAAGTTTTGGTAACACGATAATGGCCTCAGTCTTCTTCTTATAACTTTCAACTGTAAAAAAAATGTATACGATTTTTTATAATATTTTGTAAGTTAATTAGTTCATTAGTTCTTCATTAGTTAAAGTTACTTAACTACAGTTTTCGTTTTTATATTATCTTAATTAGAAAATGGTGACTAATAGGGGTAATAGTTTTTTCTTTACACATGCATGCAAACCCCTCGTTTGTCCACCATTTACAGACATGCAAAATGGCTGATTCTACATTGTCCTTAAAAGCAGTGAGCAAAATCCTCAACATCGATGAGCAAAACGCTGTCACCGGTTAGCAAAGTGGTCTCCACGGTTACCAAAAAATATTGCTCATCGGTCGCAATGCTATCTAGCGTCGTAAACGGTTACTATGTGAACAATGTTTTGGGTGAAGTTGGGTTAGGTTGGTTTGATGTCTGTAAAAGGTGAATAAACGAGGGTTTTGCATGAATTTGTAAAGAAAAATATTATTCGATACGTGAAGCCTAAACGGGTGATTTGGTAACTGCTCGTGTGAAGGAGCCACTTGAATCCGAGGCTTAGCTTCATCTCACTACGCCTCGCCTTCGGTTTAGCTTCGTTCGCCTCCGCCTTGCCTCCAGTTCACGTGGCAGCTTCATGCTCGCAGTTACCAAAACGCCCCTTTGGCCTCTTGTATCGAAATATACTATTGTAAACCGTCTCTTTTCAGTACTATATGTTCCAATTTTTTCAATTATTTTTTACCTTTAAAAGTAGTTTAAAGCTTTAGAGTTAAGCTTTAAATTTTGTTCAGAAAAGTAAACCATCTCTTTCCAATATTATATGAGTTAAGCTTTCAATTTTTGAAGTGAAACTTCTTTGCGCACGTCTTGGGGGAAAAAATTTATTTACCATTCGATAAATCCATAGTGTGACTTACATAGCGCTAGTAAAGGACAGAGTAAATAAAGAATAGGCGAGTGAAAGAGAAAGCGATCTCGAGCGAAAATCCTCGAACCTCACTTCATGATCTATGAGACATTCGATACATTGAATTGTGTCATATGTTCTTCAAAACATCAATGTCAATTATGAAAATTTGTTGCGTGTCAGGATGCGACACAACTGCGGAAGATATTTTTCAAACTTTATTCAAATTCCCAAGTAAGGTAAACAATTTTAGTGATGACTTAACCCTTTCATTAATCCTAAAGTCATTACTTAACCTTTTTAGGGGTTTTTGGTTTGTTTATTTATGTGTAATATTGTTAGAAAAAATTTTATTAATTAAACTATATGTTTATGTTCTAACGCTAAAGTATCTAAAAATGTAAAAGATTTCAGGATTAAAAATTCACATTTTTCAAAGGAACCTAATCTCAGTAATTGGAGGACAGAAAAAAAATTGTGTGTTAATGAACACAAGGCAAAAGTGAAACTTCGGGTGTTGTTCGCGAATTAAAATAAAGTAATTGACAGATTAAAAATCAATACAAATATGGCACATAAGAAAAATTACAACAATGAATAACCAGAGTGAGTTCAAAAATATTTCAATTAAAAATTGAAATAATTAAGGGTGTTAGACTGAAATCGTAATTGGGGACAAAATTTGTTCTGTCGCCTACGCGATTGTTCCCCGCGTCTTTGTGGCTCCAGAAGCAACTTTCTGGATTATCTAATCGTGTTGCTTCTCGCCATCATCGTGGACGACGTGGCCATACTGTGTAAGCATCAGTAAGCATTCCTCACATCGAGAAACACTTCCCTGCCAAATGTTACTCAAAACCATGTATTTTTTCGGCCTCAAATTAAAATCTACAAAATGATTTTTCGTCCGGCGCTCCAGAGCCTTAAGGGCACTAGCACTTTCACGCCTCAAAAATGTATTTTCGATCTCATGAATCTTTGAAATCGCAAAAAATTGTTTCTTCGTTTGCACTTATTAGAATAAAATCTTTCATATTCGAAAAACATTAATTATATTATATATATGGTCCATTGCATACAAAATTTATGATCAAAAATTTATTACGTGAGAAATATTTTTTTTGCGTTTTTTGGTCGAAAATATTGTACACGTATATTTTTATTTCGACATGATATTTACAATTTCGGAGTTGTGTATTTTCAAACTTTTCATTTGCGTATACGAAATAAAGAATTCCATTAAAAAAATCAGTAGCTGCAGTAAAATTTAGGATTTTACCTCAGCTTTTCAATGAGCATTACAAGAAATTCATTAGCCCAATTGTTTATGAAAATATGGCCTATTTTTATAAATAATCATTTATTTTAAACTTTATGACTCCAAAAAATTTTTTTATTGCAAAACGTACTTCAGACACTTTAGTCACTACTCCCAAAATTTGGGAATGGACAGTTGAAAATTGTGTCTGTAATAAATTTTAGAACTTTAGCTCTCCCGCTCGGACCATAAGCAATCTCCTGATCCGGCCGGAGAAACGAACATCGAGCAGGGTAGTGATTAAAGTGTCTGAAGTACATTTTCAATTAAAAAAAAAAATTTTTAAATAGCTTCAAAGTTTAAAAAAAAATTATTTGTTTACAAAAATGACCCATATTGTTATAAACAATCGGTCTAATGAATTTCTTGTAATGCTTATTGAAAAGCTGAGGGAAAATCCTAAATTTTACTGCAGCTACTTATTTTTTTAATGGAATTCTTTATTTCGTATACGCAAATATTTAGAGGTACATTTTTGGAGCGTGAAAAGTTTGAAAATTCACAACTTCGAAATTGTAAATATCATGTCGAAATAAAAATATACGTGTACAATATTTTCGATCAAAAAACGCAAAAAAAAATATTTCGCGCTAAATAAATTTTTGATTGTAAATTTTGTATGGAATGGCCCATATGTAGATGAAATGAAAAAAGCACACGCAGAAAAAAAATCTGCTGAATCTACACAAAAATCTGTAGAATCTACAAAAAAATCTGTAAATTCTGCAGATAAAATGATCTATAAATTCTACAGATGAAATCTGTAAATACGTTTACAGATTTTTTGTACATTCAAACATAAAAATAAATGCCTTAATAACAATTAATTAATTAGGAAAATGGTTTATTCGAATGGATATACTTATAATTAATTCGATATTTATCAATTTTACCACATATATAACAAATAAAATTTTGCATACAACGCTGGGGGCATTCGAACGCACGACCTATGAGACGATAGTCCACAACCTTAAGGCTCATGTGGTGGGTAATCTAACCTAGCTTACTCACATGTAAAAATTGATTTCAAATGCTGCATCCAAGAAACAATATCGGGGGCTAATTTTTTTTTCCTCCTGGAAGATGAAATCCTTACTTGAGGGGGAAAGTCCCTCAGAACTGTCAACACTCGCGATAAATATTAATAAAACATTTAAAAAAACAAACTTTAAACTTTCTGGAAAAAAATAAACATAAACATTACAATCAGCGCCGCCTGGTATCGCGATCGATCACTGAATCGATTCAAATGGACTTCTGGCGCCATATTCAAAATACAAATGTCATTCAAACATATGTAGAAGTAATAATACTTAATGATTTATAATAAATTATTTAAAAAACATAACAAATAAACTTTATCTCAAAAAATATATATAAAACAAAACAACGGAAGAAAAATACGTTCAATGGGATATAATGACTGATAAAATAGATAAAAAAAATTTGTTAATTTAGACACTCAAAAAATAGAACAATTTTTCTTTATGACTTTTTTGGATAAAAAAAATTGAAAGACTTATAATATTTTGAAAATCTAAAAAAATGAAATAAAACTTGAATTAGAAGCCAAACAACGCACGATATGGAAAATAGTCTAAAGATGAAAAATGTTTCTTTTTGAACACGCTATAGGATAGGCATAACAACTTTTTGAATTTCCTTAAAAAATCGAAAATTCAAACTTTGAGCCAAATAACGCGAGATACAGAGAAAATGATAAGAAACATAATTATTAGCCTTGAAAAGATCTACAAGTTCTCCTGGAGCCATTTTTCAACAGGATGAGTAGTTTTCGTTTTAATCATGAAAAATATTGTTAAACACAGCCGAGCGCGAGTGCCATGATGCGAATGTGCTCCTTAAGGTCGATAGAATCTTAAGTAAATTAGTTTTCGTTTGCATTCCATTCCATTTTGTAGTAATTTAAATAAAAATAGGTGCAAGCATCGCGCAGCGCGCAAGCGTCCCGAAGGGCGCAAGCGTGGCGTGTGTAGGAGAATGTGCCCGCGTAAGCGGGCAGATGTTTTTTTTAACCTTCAGGCTATGGTTTCTCATCACAATACCCCCATAAACATAGCCAAGCAGTACCAATTGTTTTTGAAAAGAAATAAAGACTCTATGAATATGCTTCGACCTTCTCCTTTAAGAACATATTCATTTTTCGAAAAAATTGAACTCTGTGCAAGGCTGACTTTTTTTTGTAGACTTTAGGCTATTGGTTCTTATGACAACATTTCCATAAAAATTCCCAAGAAGTACCAATCATTTCCAATTAGAAATAAATACTCTGTGAATATTCTTTGCTCTTTTCCTTTAGGAAAATGTTCATTTTTCGAAAAAATAGAACTCTGTGCTGGGATGATTTTTTGTTCTAAACTTCAGGCTATGCTTTCTCATCACAACACCCCTATAAACATAGCCAAGCAGTACCAATCGTTTCTGATAAGAAAAAAAGACTCTATGAATATGCTTCGATCTTCTCTTTTAGGAACATGTTCATTTTTC
>UCOH01012188.1:25613-41607 GCA_900474275.1 Synergus japonicus
TTTCCTTTAGGAAAATGTTCATTTTTCGAAAAAATAGAACTCTGTGCTGGGATGATTTTTTGTTCTAAACTTCAGGCTATGCTTTCTCATCACAACACCCCTATAAACATAGCCAAGCAGTACCAATCGTTTCTGATAAGAAAAAAAGACTCTATGAATATGCTTCGATCTTCTCTTTTAGGAACATGTTCATTTTTCGAAAGGAGAAAATCAAAGAATATTGACAGTCTTTACTTCCTATCAAGAATTATTGGTTCTTCTTGGGAATGTTTATGGAGGTGTTTTGATAAGAATCCATAGCATGAAGTCTACAGAAAAAAATCATCCGGGCAGAGAGTTCAATTTTTTCGAAAAATGATCATTTATCTAAAGAAGATCGAAGAATAGTCACAGAGTCTTTCTTTCTTGTCAGAAATGCTTGGTATTGCCGGGATTTTTTTATGGGGGTGTTCTGATAAGAATACATAGCCTGAAGTTTAAAAAAAAATTATCCGGGCACAGAGTTAAATATTTTAGAAAAATGATCATTTACATAAATAAGAAATCACGAAAATTATTCACAGTCTTTGCATATTATCAGAAATGAATTTTAATGAATTCTATTTATTTGATTAATGGTATTTTTTCAGTATCCCGGGTAGAAATTACCTCTTTATTCCTAAACTAAATATTGGTTCTTACAAGGTTGCAGCTAGATTATCTAGATAGGAAATCTCGATATTCCCTTGACTGGCCCTGGACAAGTTATTGTCGTATAGTTCTTTAATATTTTCATTATTTTTTAATATGTAATATTTTCTTTTATATTTTCATTCTTTAATTATTCATTTAATATTTTAATTATTATTTAAGATTCAAACATATAGTATTTTTTAAATATTGTATCATTTGAAAAGTCGTAAAATTTTTCAATGTAATTTATTATTAAATATTGCATCACACGCATTTCTTTTACAATTTTCAACAAACGCGCGCTTTGTGGCGCACTGGCCACGTGACCATAAGCCACTGAAGATCAACAAAATGGTGGATTGGACAGGTTCGAGATGCCTGTAGCTGTCAATACGTGTGTACAACAGACGCGACGCGAGTGTATTTTTATCATATATTTTAAAGTGTAAATCATTAAAAATGTCTTCAGATGAGGAAAACGACTATTTTCAGTTGGTGGAATTTATTAAACCTGGATCCTTCTAACCTTCACAGCCTCATGTCGGTAGGTGGTTCTTCCCGAATTTGCAAAGCTACAGTTGTTATAACATTAATTAATTTTCTATTAATTTTCTAAATAGGTCGATTATGGCGTGGAAAAAACCTACTTTATGCAGAGTTAAGAAAATCAAGAGTCCCAGAGAACAATATCCTAGATATCTAAGCCAGTCGTAGACTTGCTCTTTCCAAGTTTGAATCCTTTTATGGCTTGATATCGTATCCAGTAGGGTTTCCGCGTTTTCTAAGGTTAAATGTGTGTTTCTTAAAGAGTTGCTATCAATTATGCTGGGTAACATTATCATCTTATCTTTAATCAGCGTCATGTCTGTTAAATTAGCAGACATATATTCTGATAGACAGATCGCGTTACATTTAATTCGTTGTTTCTTATCTTTAAAGAGATTCGTAAAGACATGGTTTTGCAATTATGTCCTGATATTTTATAGGTTTCTATCGATAGGGTTTTCGCTTCTATTTCTTTGTTTGTACATAGGATGTCTATTTTTTCAACCTTTGTTAAAATAACCAGATAACCGTTCGTTATGGGAATGTAGGTTTCGGGTTGGAGTAAAAAGGTACCTAATTTACATTTCCTTTCTGATTGCGTATTTACTAAGCTAGCGTCACATGTATTCTGTTGGTATGTCAAAAAGTTAGGTTGCTGTCTCTTACAAATTCGTAAACCGTCGATTATTTTACAATCTTGTAGTTGGGCTTTGTCAATAGGTACATAAATATATTTTCTTGTCAATAGGTATTTGTGGTCAGGGACTATGCTCAAAAATGTTCCGTCTAGTTGTTTTTCAGGGATAGGAATAACTCTCTCGAGCATCAACACTTCGTTTTCAAGGACGAGTAACTTGATGATGTACATCAGTAAATCATTTTTTGTAATGATGTTAATCTCGGAAGAGTTAATTATGCGCTGATAACTTGTTTTGTGTTGTTGCTCGAACTCCTTAATGATTTCTTTAATAATTGCTGGTGTTATTATTGATGAGTCCACTATCCCGTGTTTGCCTAATAACATTGAGTGCAGTTGATAAGTCCTCGTTCACCACAGAGATGAATACTTCCATAGTTGTCATTTTATCCTGAAGTATTGATTCTTTTTTATAGCTGTTGGAGCTATTTACTAGTTTTTTTTATTAGGTTGTTATCAGCTATTATTGAGGGATCCCATGTCCTGAGAGGAGCTGTCTAATATTAATTTTATTATTTTGGTAAAATAATACTGTAAATTTCATCAAATTCCTGGTTCACTTGGTCAATGTCATTTTGGGAAAGGGTTCCGAATAATGTTTTGGATACCTCTCTTACGAAGTTGCACAATCCTCGGTAAAATCTCGTTTTTCCCAAAATATTTTGCAACAGGATTTCTTTCGGCTTTAATCTATCGTAGCGGGCTATTAGGTTATTTACTGTATGTTTTTGAGAACAAGTATTATCGCAGTTTTGTGATAAAATATAAACTTTTTCTATTGACTCCATTCTGTTACATGTGTTGGTGAGGTTGATTCCTATTATCAATGTCCACTGCTCGTCGAATAGGGTGGTTTGTATATACCGGGCTGATCTCGATCTGTACCTTAGTTACTGTAACTAGAGCCAGAAAAATTATCGACATCAGGACCGCCATCTTCTCCTGAAAAGTAAAGCATATCCTGGTCAATGTGTACTGTTAGTATTTTGCTCTTAAAAAGTAATTTCAGGTTATTTTGTTCTTTAATATCTATGATTTCCGCTGGTCCTTTCCATGATGCATCTAGTTGATTGGATTTCGTGTTGTTCTTTACTTTTACTAGGTCATGAATTTTATACAAAGGGTGTTTTGTTATGTTTTCGTCCAGTCTTCTCTTAGTCTTTTCTTGCTCTATTTCTATTATTTCTTTTGCTTTTTGCAAGAATGAGTCGTGTTTCTTCCTCAAATTTTCGTCCCAATCTTTGGTATTTTCTGCCATGGCTGTTTTAATCAAATTTCCTAGGGTAGAGTGCATTCTTTCTATTATGCCGTTGCACTGAGAGTGAAATGCTGATGTTTTAATATTTTTTATTCTTAAGGTTTCCTTAAATTGCTGCATCATTTCGGAGATAAAGTTTTGACCCTGGTCTGTCAGTATTGTCTTAGGGGCTCCGAATATGTAAATGTAGTGATCTATTAGTTGGCTTATAATAGATTCTGATGTTTCTTCTTGCATTGGTAATAGGACTGTATATCTAGTTAAGCGGTCTTGGATGCTTAGCATGTATTTATTCCCTTTATCTGTTACTGGTAATGGTCCGTAGATGTCCATTGCAATTTTATCATTTGGTTGGAGCGGGATGTCTGGTATAATGCTTTCCATTTGATTAGTTATTCTAGTTGTTTTCTGAACCTGGCAAATTGGGCATTTCTTTACATACCTTTTTACTTCCTCGTCCATTCCTATCCATTGTCTCAATTTGTTTGCTCTGTCAAGGGTGTTTTGTTCTCTAAGGTGGTTCTGGTGACTTTCTTTCAAGATATTCTCTTTTTCTTCCTTCAAAAGTTCTCTTGTGTTTGTAAAGCACAAAAGGAAGCTTAAGTTGGGGAACAAGTTTGAAAGGAATTCCATCATTTCCTGAATTATTTCTTTTTCAATGGGAGTAAATAAAGGGTCTCCGATTATTAACCGTACTAACGTTAGTTTCTTGTTAATAAATTCCTCTATAATCCATCCTAACTTTCGTTGAAGGGAGGAAATTCTTCTTTTTGAATTTGTCTCCATAACTTGCCTATAGCATTAGGTTTTGTTTTTATTTTATCTGGATCTGGTGACAGTTTCCATGTTATGAAATCTTCATATAGATTATCGGCTTCCGTTTGCCCTTGGCTTGATTCTGGGGTGGTTTCATTACTGAGTAAACTTATGCCCGATGAGGGTTCTCTCATTCTTTTTGTTGGTAGCTTTATTTTTTCTTCTTGTAGAATTTTAACCTCCGTTATGATTGGAGTATCGAATGCTTTTGGTGGTGTTCTCTCTTCTTCCGTTTGTAATTTTACTATTTCTTCTGGTGGAACGGGGAATAGTCTAGAAAGGCGATTGGCAACCTTATTTTCTTTACCTTTTACGTATTCTATTACGTACTTATATTCCTCCAGTCTAAGTCTCCATCGGACTAGCCTTGAGCTTGGATCCTTCATATTGTGGAGCCATACCAAGGCTTCATGATCTGTTTGGATTCTGAACTCGTTACGACGGAGATACTGTCTAAGACGTTTCACAGCCCAAACAATTGCGAGAAGTTTTTTTTCGCTTGTCGTATAGTTCTCTTCTGCCTTGTTAAGAGTCCTTGAGATGAAGAGGCATGGGTGTCCCTCTTGAGAAAAGACTGCCTCTAGTCCGTGGTTGGAAATATCAGTGGTTAGTGTAAACTGCTTCTTGAAGTCTGGGAATGTCAGTACCGGTGCCGATGTTAAAGCCTTCTTCAAGATTGTGAAAGAATCCTCGCATTTTGTTGTCCAATCAAATGTTGTATCTTTCTGTGTGTCCTAAGAAAGATTGCACATCTTTAATTGTTTTTAATTATTTAAAGTTAAGAATTCTTTCAACTTTTTCCGTGTTAGGCTTAACTCCTTCTTTGGTTATAACGTGACCTAAGTATTTTAATTCTGGTTTCAAATACTCACATTTCGTGGTCTCTAGTTTCAATCCCAAGTCGGTTATTCTTTTTAGAACAATTTCTAAATTTTTGTGATGTTCCTGAAGAGTATTTTCGAATATAACTATGTCGTCGATGTATACGAAACAATGCTTTCCGATCACGCCATGAAATGCCCGGCCCATCATTCGCTGGAATGTTGCTGGAGCATTTTTTAGGCCAAAAGGCATTCTATTATACTGAAAGTATCCCTATTGTGTTGAAAAGGCAGTGTACCTCTTACAGTCTTCTTTCATTGGAATCTGGTGAAAACCCGCACTAAGTTCGAAGGCCGAAAAGAACTTTGCCCTTCCTAACTGATCCAGGATGTCATCGATCATTGGAAGTGGGTACACTGAGAAAAATGTCTGGTACGGACAGCAAAACTTTTGGTTGCTATAGAAACAAAAAAAATTATTTGGTTGTGCCAACCAAACAATTTTTGTTGTTTCTGTAGCAACCAATAGTTTTGTTGTCCGTACCAGACATTTTTCTCAGTGTAAGTATCATGATCAATATCTTTATTGATCTATCTATAATCTATTACCATTCTGAGCTTAACCCCCTTCTTAGGGACGATCCACAAAGGTGAATTAAACGGAGGTTGTGAATGTCTTATAATACCTTTATTGGGAAGTTTTTGTGTTTCTTCTAATGCGAATTCCTTATGTTTCTCTGGGAGTTTGTGCGTCCTTAGATTAATGATTTTTCCTGAGTTTAGGACAATTTCGTGGTCTGTCAAAGTACTGGATGGTAATGGGTCATCGGGGAGAGTGAATGCATCATGATATTTGTCTAGTATTTTTATTATGGTTTCTTTGTTCTCTGTCTCCATGTGGTCCAGATTAGAGTTACTAAGCAATTTCTGTAATTTTTCATTTGCTTCAAAATCTATTTTTCTTTTTCTAATTTGGTTTATAGGCACATTGACATTTTTTATTCTGTTTATTTTTTCAAATTCAAGTTTGTCTGTTATCTTTAGTGGTTTCTTTGTATAATTGTGATAAGATACCGTAAAAGTTTTCTGGTTGATGGTGTATATACCGTCGGGAACGTGGTCGTAATTCTCAACCCATATTTGTTGATCTATTTGTTGATCTTGGGTGTAATAGCATGACGATTAAATTTATCAAGAAAAGATTGACTCACTATTCCATCCTCTATAGCTGGAAAATCATCATCCACCACATGAAATAGGTGGGTTTTGCCAAAATACCTTACATAACATGCCTCGTTTGAGTAATGCAAGTCATTCTCCATTGCGAACTTTTTCCTAAATTTAAAAACTGGTTGGTTGAGGAGGGTTCCTTGCTTTATTATATTTATTGCTGCTCTCGTATCTAATAATAGTCTGTATTCTCGCCCATCATTTCTCCTTCTTCCTCGTATGGACTTGAGTTCTCCACATATTGTTGAAATTCAGCTGATTCCTTGTACTGAATCTGTTCTTCCATTTCCTCTCGAGTCATTTCCTCCTAATCTGGTTTCAAATCTTCGTTTAATATATTCCTTATTTTGGGCGGCCTTTTTTGACTTTATCTTTGGTGAAAATTTTGAGCATTACTTGAATTTGTGACAATTCACTTTTGTTCTATCCGTGAGGGGTAAGCTTCGGTTTAAAGCCTTTGCGCCCATGCTTTCTGAGGTGTTTGTTTGAGAGCACGCAGGTAGAATTGGACTTTGGACACAAAATACAATATTCCGGGCGTGAAATTTCAATTTATCCATCATCACCCGTACAGCCATATTGTCTACACCAATCAGATACTTAGATACATAAGAAACGCCTATTGGTGTAGCCACACAAATTTCCAAGTTCCTTTATGCAATGCCCTTAAATTGATAATATATCATGAAATATATCATATTGGATAATTTTGGACTCAAATTACATCTTCGTATGTTATCAATCGCGAAATTCTCTGTTACAGACTTATAGTTGGTAGTTACAGAATATTGTCTATAACCCTCATATGTTTCATAAATGCCGAAGTTGTGCTTAAATTACAATATTCGCGACGTGAAATTTAAATTTATCTGACAACTCCTGCGCTGCCACATTGTCTGCTGTGAGAAATACTGTCTTTGCTTGTACGACACCTTCGTACGTTATTAAGCACGAAATTCTCTGTTATAGACTTATAGTTGGGAGTCACAGAATACCGCCTATAACCCTTATATGTTTCATAAATGCCGAAGTTTTGCATAATCATAAGGTTCACAGTCCGAAATTTTATCTCCCACACGGCCATATTGTCCTCTCTGATATTGATGATTTGTTTCCTATACATATAGGAAATGTTATTGGCGTAGCCACGACAAATTTAGAGTTCGATTATCTAATGCCCTTAAAAAAAGAAATCGTATTATAAACTTTTGTGTAATTTTAATTTCGTCCTCCTCTTTCTTTATGTGGCATTTTTATTTATAAAACACAATTTATATGTATTGATTATCATACCTATAAAAAATGATACATAACTTCCCAGCATCGAAAATTAAAAAAAAAAAACGAAAATTTGGAGTCAAACAATACTACATAAAAAATGTAAAGAGAAGAAAAATGTTGTTTTTTGAAAGCCATCACAACTTTTTGAATTTTCATGCCATACACTTTCGCATTATTATGTATATGACCGATCTTACCGACCATACTTCGAGTGCAGTTTGTAGTAATTGTCAATGAGGTCGCTGCGCAACAGCTGACAAGTCTAGTAACTAGTCAAGTAACTAGTTTAGGTCTAATACGCGATTTATCAAACTTATTTTTCTACACGATTTTCGTAAGTGTCCTGGTTTTGTAGTGCATAGAGAAATTCGCAAAATTTTTCTGAGTGAGTTAAGCACCCTTGAAGTGAAGTTTTGTACCTTTTTTGCTTGGACAGGGACTTGGCAAAATGTAAGTACTGCTCACCCGCACCCCTCAACCCGCGTCTCCACACTTGTAAAAATTACCGTATTAGCCAAACAAATTTGTTTTTGTAGAAAATAAGCAGATAGCGCCTGTCATACAATCGAAAAACTATCGATAAAAAAAAACGACACTTTGAAAAAATTATTTTTGCGGCCTCAAACACCGCGTATTGCTAAAATGTGGACACAATGGCGGATTTGAGTGAGCCTACATTAAATTTTAGTGGTTTGAAAATGCTTCAACACCGTTAATAGTGAAAAATACTATTAACAGCGAAAATTTCAATTTTTCAACTGAAAGCGAAAATATCTAACAATCTCTAGAAATATCTAACCTTATTCCTTAATAGCAATGTATAATTGAAAGAACAAATTTTTGGACCGAAAAGTGTTAATTTTAACAATTTAATTTTTAAATAAAATTGATTTGTATACTAAACTTTTGTTAAATTTTCGTCATCTAAGATATTTATGTTTGAATAATATATTGTTAAAATGTTTTTTGATATTCTAACCAGAGAAAAATTGATTTGTGTAAAGTATGCCCCCCCCCACCTCCTGTATTTGCATATGTTAATTCATTTTGTGAATCCTGAATAGATTTTTTGGTAAAAAAAAATTGACAACACTATAAGATTTCTGAAGTTAAAAAAATCTAAGAAAAACGAAAATTTCTAAGAAAAGTCTAGCGAAGAAAAAAGTTGCATTTATAAAGTCTTACAAGATCGAAAATATTACAAAAAAAATTCCTTTAAAGGACCTTCAAAAGGTCAAATGAAATTGTTGTCAAACATTTTTTATAAGACTTTTAATAAATCATTAAAATAATTCTTTTAATCGTCTTTTTAATGATTTATTTCAGCTATTATGCAGGAATCTGAGTTTCTTTAAAATTTTAAAATATTTTTCCCCCGTATTTTGTCTCTTTTTTAACTTTTGTGACGACTTTATAATATTTATTGAGACGTCTAACATTACGTTAAACTCGATCGGTATCGTCGAAATCTGTACACGGAAAAAATTAGTTGTCGAAAATTTCCTTGACTGTTATCGACTTTAGTATAAGGTAGTGGACCCGATACTCGAACAGTACCCGATAGTCGAACACTGTCAGAGTTATTTAATTTTAAAAAATGATATACATTTTTATCGTTTTCACAAAAAATGTTATAAAATACTTTGACATTTTAAGTTATTATTTAAAATGTAAAAAAAAAGAAAAAGTGGTACCATCGTTTAGAAAAAATAAAAGTTCGTGGCAATTCGAGAAATCACTTGTATTTGCCTCATTCCTTGTGTCTATAGCTAAGAAAGACAGGTTATTGTATTTCGATTTTTATCATCAATCACGTCTTATTTTAATTTAAAATGGTTTAAATGGAAGTGCAATTATAATATGGTTAAGAAAAAAGAGGTGAGTAAATGTTTTTATTGTTTTTTATATATTTTGGGGTGTGTTCGGGTATAACGTCTCATTTTATGTTAAGTAACCTTAGACCGAACACTGTAGCAATTTTACAATAAAAGTTGAATATTATCACGGCAATCATTGGTATCTTTCTGTCCTACGTTCGTCACGGTAATTTTCAATAGATTTTTAAAAAGTAAGGTATTGACAACATATAATTATCATTTTTTTTTTCTCAAAGTACATGCGCACAACTGAACATTACATTTATCTAATACCATTTTTAAATTATGTATAATGAAATTTACACATAGGTTTTCATTGACTTTTTTTAGAAATTGTTGGTTCAAATTCTAACTTTAAAATATGATAAGTAAATAACTTATCATTCCTAACCTCTTTCTAATTCGGATTGTATTGTTCGTCTACTGGGTCCTTGTCTATTTAAATAGTTCAAAGAATGTTTATATTTAAAACTAAAAATAGCTTCATACGTTTTTTCCGAATTCAAATACTTTAAAAATGCTTTTAAATGGGCAAGAGTTGACACTAAGCCGTTAAGTGTTCGAGTATCGGGTCCACTACCTAACGTCAAAAGTTTAAAAATATTTCATAACCTTTTTCTAAAATCTGAAATACATTTTGCGAAGAATCCTAAAATAATTGTCGAAATTTTCATTGACTCTCAACATCTGGACCAAGTCAATGAAAATTTCGACAACTATTTTAGGATTCTTCGCGAAATGTATTTCAGATTGTAGAAAAAGGTTATGAAATATTTTTAAACTTTTGACGCATCCTAAAGTCGATAACAGTCAAGGAAATTTTCGACATTTAATTTTTTCTGTGTAGAAAAAAACCAGCTGGGGAAGTTCAGAACATCGTTTACCTAGGATTTTGACTGAAATTAATTTTTATTGATTACAGTTTTTAGATAGAAAAGTCATTTCTGTATTTATTGTCGGCAATTTGAAAAGTGTGACTTGGAAATTAATTAATACAGAGATTGCTTTTCTACCTAAAAAAGAAAGCGATATCAAAATTTTCCACTTACTTAATCGATAAAAATTAATTTCAATCAAACTCCTATGCTAACAATATTCTGTACTCCCCCATATGATTTTTTTTCTACAGATATCGACATTACCGATTGAATGTGACGTAATGTTAGACATCTGAATAATGGTGAGCAAAAAAAATAAAATAAAATTTCAGAATTCGAAAATAGAAAAGTAGGTTATGAAGACCTGGAAGTAGTGTAACTAATTTAGACGCAATTGATACATAAAGGCTTTCATAGTGCTTGTTAACAAAATATTGTAGAAAAAATTTTCATTCTGTTAATTTTTATATTATGGTGAATGTCAACTTTTTTTCCTTACTTTGAAATCTTATCCGGTAATAAAATTTATACAGCTTTCTATTTACACTGAAAGTAATAAATTATTATGCATGTTTAATAAACCCGCGTGTATTTAAAGTATATTTTTAAAGTCTACAGAAATAATGTGAGAATTTTACACATATTGCAGATTTTTCCACATATTTTCTAAAAATTGACTTTTGTGTTCTTTTTTTATTTTTATATTTCAAGTAGCTTTTAGAAAATTCTGTAAACATCCAAAGACTCTATGTTGCTAAATATGTAAGAGAAAAGAATTCCATAGTTTAAGGAATGAAAAAAAATGGGAGGCAAGGTTTGAAAGCAGTATTTTATTACATTCTCATCAGAGAGAATGTATTTTTTATTAATATTATTTTCTACCTGACATCGGTTACTTTTTTTAACTCCTGAAGACGTGAAATTAGAAAAAATATAAATAAAGAATCTGCCCGCTTACGCGGGCACATTCTCTTACGTACGTCGCGCTTCGCGCTCCGTGTTGCTCGCTTGCGCCCTTCGGGACGCTAGCACCTATTTTTATTTAAATTACTACAAAATGGAAAGGAATGTGAACGAAAACTAATTTACTTAAGGTTCACTCGACCTTAAAGAGCACATTTTCATCAGGGCACTAGCGCTTCGCGCTCGGCTTTGTTTAACAATATTTTTCATGATTAAACCGAAAACTACTCATCCTGTTGAAAAATGATTCAAGGGGAACTTGTAGATCTTTTTAGGCCAATAATTGTGTTTCTTATCATTTTCTCTGTATCTCGCGTTATTTGGCTCAAAATTTGAATTTTAGATTTTTTAAGGAAATTCAAAAAATTATTATGCCTATCCTATAGAGTGTTCAAAAAGAAACATTTTTCATCTTTAGACTTTTGTCATATCGAGCGTTGTTTGGCTTCTAATTCAAGTTTTATTTCATTTTTTTGGATTTTCAAAATATTATAAGTTTTTCAATTTTTTTTTTATCCAAAAAAGTCATTAGGAAAAATTGTTCGTCTTTTTGAGTACTACGAATATCCGTCATTAGAATTTTTAAATTTAAAAAAAAAGTGGTTTCATAAATTTACAAAATGCTCCAACTTTTTAAATTTTTATCCAAAATGGCTGGCCAACGAACTTGACCTTCATTTTAGGACACTAAAAGAGTATAGCAAAGGACAATCCAATCGATCAATTTTTTCGAAAGTTATCGTGCTCACAAACTAAAAATCTACAGACAGACAGACACATTCGTAACAACATGTTTTTCGGGTTCAGAGGGTCCCAAAACGGGGACATTTGATGAAAACTGAGAGGTCAAATTTTACACAAATCTAATACATTCTCTTTGATGAGAATGTAAAAAAATCTTTTCATATTTCAAGACACACAAAAGAATCAAGAAATCAGCATAGCAACCAATGCTTTCCTTCAACTCAATAAAGAATTCCATTTGGTAATGTCAGATTTTTTGGCCTAAAAGTATTTTGTAAATTATGATCTATGATTTACTTTTTGAGAATAGGCTTCTTGCAACTTTATGTGACTTGAAGTTAAAAAAAGATTCATTTGAGCTTCTAACATTTATTAATTATTATTATTAATTTATTTCCATTTTCATTAATTTCACATCAACAGGTGTTAAAAAAATTTATCAATTTTTCTCTGGTGTATTTACATTATTAAAATGTCCTCAGACATTGTAAATAATATTTGAAATCAGCAAGAAAAGATACTTGAAAATACAAAACTCAGTTTCTAAAAAACTTGCTGAACTTACATTTATGACTTTCTGGAAAACTAAAATTTGTAAATAATAATTTATTACTTTCATTGCAAATAGAAAGCTGTAGAAAGGGTAACGATTAAAACTTCAAAGTAAGAAAAAAAAGCTAACACAAAAATATGAAAAATACAAGATTGAACATTTTTTCAAACAAATTTTCTTAAGGAGCACTTGCAGGGCGTTCATCGATCCAGTCTAAATTGAGTACAGTTTGTCTGGGGTCCAGTTTCTGTTTAAGAAAATAGTTTTTCGACCCACCCTAAGGGATATATTGACATACTTACGCAAATATATGAAATCCTGCCTTTTTTAAAAAAATATATATATATATTTTAACAATAATTCTACATATCAAATTAATATTTTTAAATTATCAAATGATCTGCTGCATTTGAGTCAAACTGGGAAAGCGAAATTTATGAGAATAAAAAATGTTTGTTTTCATATTTTACTACTTAACTATAAGTACACATACTGACGAATACAAATAACACTATTTAAGAGCTTGTCTCAATGTAGACTACGCTACATCTGTTCTTTGTGTAGACTGACTATCCACTCAATGTTCTTTTAAATTTTATTTCACTACCGAAACTACTGTTAAAATTTATAGATAAACTTATTAGAAAAACAGAACATTTTCAATAATACAGGTCTCTTGTAAACTCTACTTCAGACTGTGCAGTTCACGTTTAACATTTTGTTCTGCCTTATGAGGAAGTGTATTAATTGCGCAAACTCAGTCATTGATTTTCAACCTCGTGCAGCTCTCCTACTAGTTTTCTATACAGATACCCATTTATTTCTTTGAAATAGTTAAAAGTTTTTACAATTATTTTAACATTGCCCGTTTTGAAATTGCCCAGCTTAGCCATTTTTAAATATCGGCCCTCTAGAGGCCCCACGAAGGAACGCCTTTATACTGTGCCTCTCTGGTCCCTTGCTGGGGCCCCTAAAAGGCCTTCGCTATAATATATGGTTGCCCCTCTTATTGGTTTTTTAAAACTTCTAAAACCACAATGGTAACCCGAGTCAAAATTTCAACCCTACACTGAAAAAACGAGTTGGTTGAGCCAACTGCTTAGTTGGTAGTATATGACGTCGCTATTTTATTGGCTGGGACAACCATTTTTCTTATTGGCGGTACTATTCGGATTGTTGAGGTAAAAATAGAGTTGTTACCCTAACAAACCGAATAGTAAGGCCAACAAGAAAAGTGGTTGTCCCAACCGGCAGCTGTATATCAACGATTATGCTCCCTGGAACTAAATTTCCTCAAACCGGTTTGGAAATAGTTACTCGGGGTTTTTTGCGGTCGCTGATTACGATTTTATGGTCAGAATATCACACTCAGAATGATTACACTGCTCTACCGATTGCAGTTCACTCAGTTGTCATCTTCCTAGAACTTGGGTTCACTCCCAACCTTAGATAAGGGGAGGTGAGGAGTCGAAAGAAAGGCGTCGCCAGCTCGGCACTACCGTGGCTGCAAACCTTTTAAAAGCAACCAATCAACCATTTGCACCATGTGCGACACATGAGCATTAATGTACATCATTGTGAAGTCCGCAACTACGACATACGATCGTAATACAACCCTGCTGCTTCACCTACTAATCTCAAGGTGCAGTCCCATGTCGACAGAAAACGTCGGTGTAAAGCAGAAACTTATGAGAGTGAAAGAGACAAACAAACAAACAGTTTCTGCTCTACGTCGACGTTTTCTGCCGACATGGGACTGCACCTTCACTCACAAAGTACTAATTCCGAACCGAGGCATGATTACATTTGAGGGAGCAGTGTATTTGTTTGGTCATGCCTCATACACAATTGCGGTAGTATCATGAGCTCTGCTTTTGCGATTTTCAATTTCTCCTCATAAAGAAAAAAGTGAAGCTCTGCCTCTATAATCTTCAGTTGTTTTTTAAGTGATTATAAGTGAAACTCGATCTTATTCGTTTTTAAGATAATAAGCAAACTTCGGTGTTAGAGATACTCAATTTTTTCTTTACAGGGAACAAACGAAGAATCCTAATCAGCGACCTCAAAAACCCCCGAATAACTATTTGCAAACCGGTTTGAGGAAATTTAGTTCCAGGGAGCATAACCGTTAACATACAGCTGCCATATTGGATCCGCCATCTTTGATACTGGTATTTTGACCACACAATCGTAATCAGTAAACTCAAGATCCTCCAAGTAACTTTCAGGCTGTGGTTACTAATATAGGCAACCGCGAAGACATATATTCTGATCCTGTTCTGCTGGCTTGTTAGGTGGCTCTGTAGGTCTTTGATCGATCTCTCTCACTCCCTCACTATTTACTGAACGTCACTACTGTCAAATGATTTGAATGTTTTTTGTTTGTGCTGACGAGAAGTAACAAAAAATGAGTAAATCAATTTATAAAGAAAGGTGTTAAGTTCTAAACTGTTCGTCAACTCGTAAGGAAAAGTACAACCAGTATCCGAAATGCGAAAATACAAATTTCATACAGTTATTTCTGATCTTGATATTTGCAGAAATGATTACATATTGTATTAACTTATATTATTAACTTAAATTATATTAACTTATATTAACTTGAGTTAAATTATATTAACAATTATGAAACATTCACATATTTTGGAGTATTGTATATGATTACTTTTGACAATTGTACTTCACAATTTTAATTTTAATATCACTTTTTAACAATTATTTGTACAATTCCTCCAAAATAAATATATTTATATTTATATATTTATAAATATATTTAAACTTAAAAAATTGTTATGACGAAAACAATATCGACTCCTCGCTAAAAAAAATATGTGATGTATTTTTGGCTTGAAAATGCCTCTGATTTTTTTTAGATTTTTAAAAGTGGTGGAATCACCCCAAAATAAATAAAAACCACTAAAAACCGTGTTTTTTTGTCCCTAATTCCTTCCACATAATTCCTACTATGAAACAAATCACGCCATCGTATTCTACACAAAAAAATACATCCAAAACGTGTATTAATTTTTTTTAAATAATTTTTTGCAGCCCTTCAAAAATCCAGTAAATAAAAACGATCGGTCCGCCTCACAATATTAAAAATTATTGTCATTTTACAAAAATTATTTTCAAAAAAGTAATACACGTATTCAATTAATTATTTTGCGTAGAAGACAATAGCGTAATAGGTTTTATCGTAGGATCTATTTAGGAGGAAAGCGGTATTTTTGAGTGGCCTTTTGCCCCTAGCTTTTTCTACACGGAGAAAAAAGTATCCTCTAAATTTACTGGAAATTCTATGTTAAAGAATTTATGTTTTCGTTACAGAAGATTAGATAGAAATGACAGATTTTTTGAGTTAATATTACTTCCCGATATGTACGGTTTACTTAAAATTTCTGTAAGCATCCTCTGTAAACATAACAAGAAATATCTGTAGTATTTACAGATTGTATATGTTGATTAAACATGCATTTGATGGTATTGATATTTTGTAAGTCTTACATAAAAAACCTGTAAAGGTTACAGACTCTGTCAGTTGTGCATAGTATACTCTCCCCCCATGTGCTCGGATTGAGTATGCCCTGGAAAAAATGTGGGATCACCATCTCGAAAGCTTAGGGTAATGGTTAGGCAACTGGACTCGCATCCCGTAGGT
>UCOH01012189.1:0-56521 GCA_900474275.1 Synergus japonicus
GGCTTAAACTACCTAGGGGCAAGCCAAAAAATGCTACGCCTACGGCCTTGTGCCATGAAAAAAAAGAAAACGATAAAGAAAAATCAATTTAGAAACAAAACAGTGAGAATTTTGAGATTTCGACTCGTTCGGCGTACACTTGATGCCGCCGGTGGTGATAAGTTCTGGGTTTTCTGGAAGTTTCTGTAATGTTGAGAAGTTTCCGGGAAGTTTGCTGAGCTTCCGGGGAATTTTCGCTCTGACGTGAGAACAAGCGGAAATTTCACGGGCCCACCGGACGGCACTGAGCACATCGGTCAGATCGCTTTCAGCTCTTGTGACGACAGGTTGCGTTTCGACTTTTTAAACCAATTTCGGATTTGCTGTTCTTAGTGTTTCGCCAAAGAACCGATTGTCAATTTTGATCCGTATATCATCGAAGAAAGTGTGGATGCACTTCGTTCATCTTTTTCACACGCTGCTTTACATCTAATCGTCGAGTGAAAGTTTGTGTCTTTGTGTCGCATCATCTTTGTGAACTCTTCTGCGATTTGTGTTGCAAATAAAAACTCTGATTGCATCCTGATTTCCAACTTTTATTCACCCAATTCCTACCCCGCACAAAGAGTTTATTTCTGAATAATGGTTTACCGGAACTAATTAATCATTCAATGACGGTTAGCTCGATACCAAATAGGGAATTCGAACCATTTCAACCCCAAATTGTTTATTAGCTGTAAACTAACAAGAATCCCGTTTGAGCATAGCAGAGGGAATCCAATTCCAAAATACAAACATCTATAGTTTCTCTTGTAATTATCTATAATTAAATACATTTCAGTGATAATAATTTACGAGCTTTACCAACAATATATTATTTTAAGAGAAATAGTCTCAAAATATGAATATATGTATTAGAGAGTGATTAGAAAAAATGGAATAAGGAACAAGGGAAGTAAATCTTGAATAACCTTGAGAAACGTAGATCCACTTAAGGACAAGAAACCTCTCATTGAGATCGCCTACCGATTCGAAAATTGGACATGATTGGCTCTACGTGATCCAATCTGGGAACCTTTATCGGACTGAGAATCGTGTACCTGGTTTACAATAGAAACTTCAAGGCGGAAACTTTCGTGTAGATATAAACTGGGCTTCCTGATCAGAAAGAAAAAAAGGTACAAAAACATGTTTGTATCCGTGAGGATTTAGAATAGCTTATCCTTTTATAAAATGGACATTCATTTTCGCAAATTTCATGTGTAGATTGCTAACTTTATTGGTCAATTTACTTGCCGCGCGGATTTGCACTTAAATTATAGTGTCTAAAGATAAAGATGGTGGCTACAAGAGTCGATTTTTCAATTATCCTAACTTTCCCTGACTTTTCCCTGACCTTTAGACAAATTTTCCTGACAAAAAATAAAATCACTTTAGATCTAAGATTCTACAGAATCTTTTAAAAATGTAGAAATTTCTCAAAATACTGTAAAATTCTACGACAATCTTTAAAATCACCTAAAATCATTTAAAATTCGTAAAAATCTATGAAATTAATAAGAATTACTTGAAATCCTTAAAAATCTCACGACAACGTTAGAATTCGACGACAATTTTTAAATCCCTTAAAATTTCATGAAATCCTTTAGAATTTCCTACGAATTTACGAAATACCTGCAACAATTTCTTTAGATTTCATAAAATCCTAAGTTTCACTACTTTAAAAAAAATTTAAATCATTTGAAATTCTTAGAATTCCACAATAAAAGTTAAAATCAACTAAAATCTCTTTCAATTGTTCAAAATCTCTTAAAATCTCATTTAGACCTTTGAAATTCCTCAAAATCTTTTAAAATCATCAAAATCTCGTGAAATCCTTTAAAATTCAATGAGGAACCTAGTCTTAAGAACAATGTCCTAAAATACGTAAAAATCTCTTAAAATTCTATTAAATCCTTTAAAATTCCTCAAAATATTTTAAAAATCGAAAATACTTTTTGAAATTTTTTACAACTCAATATAGAATATTAAAATTCCTTAAAATTCGACAAAATCTTTCAAAAATCATAAAAGTTTGGTGAAATCCTTTAAAATTTAATAAGGAACTTAAAACTTCTCTAAAATTAGCTAAAATTTCTTAAGATCTCTCAATAAAATTAAAATCCCACTCTCTAAAATTGAATCAGTCAAATTCCACTGATTTTCTGTGACTTTTTTCTTACGATTTTAATCAGTGAAAATTCACTGAGAATTAGTGAGAAGTCACTAAAATTTTCAGTAATCGTCACTAAACTACTAAACTCTCTAAATCTAAATTAGTGAAAAGTAGGTTACTAATTTACTTTAGTGAAAATTTTCACTAATTATTAGTTGTATTTCACTATTTCAATTAGTAAGTTTTCAACTTTTTACTAAAGTTTTAGTCAAAAATGACTAACAATTAGTAGAATTTTTCACTAAAGTAAATTAGTGACCTACTTTTCACTAATTCAGATTTAGAGAGAAATTTTCCGTGACTTTTCACTAATTTCCAGTAGATTATTCACCAATTAAAATCGTGAGAAAAGAGTTACTGAAAATCAGTGGAATTTGACTGGTAATCAGTTAAATTTCACTGATTCAAGTTTAGAGAGCATGAAATCTTTTAAAATTTCACAAAATATTTTCCGAATCAAAAATATCTTTTGAAATTTTTTTAATTACATAAAGAACATTATAATTATTTTAAAAATGTCAAAATTTCTTTAAATTCTTACAAATTTCTATAAAATCCTTTAAAAATGATTGACATATCTAAGATCTTTAGAAACCTATAGAATTCTAAAGAATGTTTGGAAATTCTTTATAATCCCTCGAAATCTTCTAATATCTGTTACATAAACTATAATTCATTATTTTATTATTATTATTATTATTATTATTATTATTATTATTATTATTATTATTATCAACAGATCTATTATTATTAACAGATCAATTTTTATTTTCCCTGACAGCTACTCGCATTTCCTCGACATTTTTCTGATACATGGCCACCCTGATAAAACACGCGGGGGCCCCAAGCACGCGCTTAATCTCATTTTTCAAAAAGTCGACTCTGCAATAAAGAATGTCACTTCCGGAATGAATGAAGACAACTCAAATTGTGCTAAAGGCAATGCCCATTAGGAATTTCGCCAGGAATACATTTGGGCTAAAAAGTAAAGCGTGTGAGCTCGTGCCAAGACACTTGTTGACACAGGTCGTATTCATACTCCCATTTATGTGGACAGGATGAATGTGCGTGTCCAAAGGTCTCGGTTCTATTCACAGAAACGAAACTTGTACATCTGTATTCATCCACAAAGACATACAAAATGCCTGAAAGTACATGTAGGCTTTCATTGTTCCAAGAAGATCGAAGAAGGCTTTATACACACGCTATGCAGGCATTGTGAAAGTTATTCGTCAAAACCACACGTTCTATCTTCGAATGCCCGCGCCTATGTCAGTCAGAACTTCTATCTCTCTCTCTATTAATCCAACATATATGTTCTATATACGTAGAGAACTTGTGACACTTCATGATGGATTGAGCGCACTTGCATAAAAAGTATTAAGGGCTGCAACCCCATACGAAGATCCTATTATTTCCCATACATTCAAAAGATCACATGGTCGAAATATATATGATGAGGAATGTGTGAAAATGGGGTAAGGGATGTGATCTTATTTTATAGTGATTGGTTCTCCAAAGATGGGTCTATTCCATTAGGAGATAAACTCCTTTCGAAACTGAGAAATTGCAGAGATTTTCAGATGTTTTAGAATTGCCTGGATGGAATCTAATTGACGTATCCTTTTGTATGGGGTATTTATGGTACACATTGTACAAAAATATAACAATAACGATCTGTAACACAATATCCCATTATCAATGGATTTTGCTAAAAATAGTAGTCTGACATTGAAACAAAAAAAATAAGTAATGCATCCATTCTCTGGATATCTTGGAGTTATTTTTAAAAGTGGCAGGTATCGTTATAGCAACTTTTCTGTGGAAACGAAGACCATTATCAGGGGAAATTTATAAATTCATGAAAGCTCCGTCGGTTCAGCTAACGACCGGTGTTTTACTCCCTCTGACATCCTGGTATGAATACAGATATTGACATTGTGTTTACTGTTCTTTGGCTGCGTCGATCGCTCAGAATGTGTATGTTAATGACTTATACCTTCGAATGTTGAAGGAGCGTTAAATACTTAGATGCAAAAATGAACTTCAATCTAAGACTTTAACTTCAACCTAAGATTTTAGCTTCAACCTAAGATTTTAATATCAACCTTCGATTTCTATCCGACTCAGTTCTGCTTTAAAAATACCAGTATAACTTTTGTTTTCCCATTCAACGTTTTTTCGTTTTTATGAAGTTGCGGTGAAATGGGACAAATTGGACGAAAGCAGTGTTCGCTTTAATTCCCAGGAAAAGGGAGATTGGATACAGGAAGGGAGTTGCTGCACGAAATAGGATCACAAGCGCGAATCGGTTTCGTTTTCAAAGTAATCGAGTCGACTAACGCAAAACGAGGGGAACGAAATGGACACTGATCGACATTGGGTCCACCCTAAAATTCGATTTCATCCTCCTTGGTTTCATGGAAACTGTTTCATTCTCCAGCATCACTGGCTCGAAAAATCATAGGTCCTTTCTTACCTTAAACATCACCAATTCTCTCTACGATGAATTCATTTGGTACTTAATATAAAACACCAAGAAGAAAAATCCAGGTACAATCGTTGACACTTTTCTGTCAATGACACTCAGAGATGAATCCTAGGCCAATTTTTCACTCTTTATCCTTATTTTTTTTATCCTTTAGCCCTGGACACCTTATCCTTACGTTACTGTATCCTTAGATTGAATTACTGTATTCTGTTATTCTTAGTAAACATCTATGATAATTTAACGGTTAAACTTGAACGATCAGCATAGAGTAGTAATTGACAAAATTCTGTTGGTCGTTGAGTTGTAACTGTTAGGATTGCAACAGTCTTGACGGCACGATTAGATGATGACATTTAATTTAGAACAACACACAGATTTTAAAAGATCACGAATATATTAAGGTATGATTGAAACTCTTTATCCTCAAACTTCAAACTTCAAACTTCCAACTTCCAACTGAAATACGGAAATTTCAAACTTGTGAACTTCACTCCGAGTATTCCGTTGTTATTTCGAATTCACTGGGAGAATTTTCTTAGGCCACTGAATTATATTCCGTGACAATGCACGATTTAAGCGACACCTTTTTAATCACACAGAACTCGCCGTTGGCGAGTTTAAACACCCCTTAAACTTAATCTGCACCGTCTCCACCATTTTTTTTAGATTTAGGTCGTCGTAAGCCACCACGGAAACACTGAAACACGATGGAGGTTGTTCACCCTATTTGACTGGAAAATACCCGATACACATTGGGTCTAAAAGTAATAGTATTTTTTAACTAAACAAAAAAAAAACAAAAAAGTATCATTAAAGGATATTAAAATGCGAGCATTCTGACGAGCTGGGGTACGAAAGCTCTCTCACCGAGGACTGTTTCGCTGAAGGGGTTGAAAACCACCCACTGCTGCCTGTATTTAAACATTTTGTTTCCACAGCGCTCTCGTTTGTTTTGAGCGAGTCTGCTGGCTGGATTAGCCAGAATTCCAATGAAAATCCCTCGAACGAGAATTTCGCCCGCTTATCGCCTCTCGTCATCCCTAACGTGACGTATTTCGATAAAAAAATAGTGTTCCAGATTCACAGTTTAAAAAAAAGCAGTTTTGTAAAAATGAGGATAGAAGTTCGTATTTTTCCCAAAGAAAATTTAATTCTTACAAAATGTCACATTCTCCAAATGTACAAGACTTGAAACGTCATTGAAACATACAAAATATCATTCAGATCAAATAAAAGCGAATTTCAATTAAAAATTAATGATACAAAATTTTAATATCCACACCCCGAGAAAATGGTCTCTAAAACTAATCCCAGTAATTCATCACTCCAGTTAAACTTTTCCGAGTAATAATTCCGTGAAAAAAGGAAGTAAAAAAGCTTTGATTAATAATGCTTTTGCGTCTAACGACCCGGCGCGTTTCCTAGACCATGAAGATCGAAGGTACACGACTCGACTCTCGACCCGGCGATCGTAAAGTGTAACAACGTGAGGATTTAATGTCCGCGTGTCATGAATAAAATTGTTGCTCCTCTTTCATGTCAGTGACAATACAATTCTCGCGTGCACGTGCGTTTCCGGATATCACCGTAAATTATTTATTTAGTTCCCGCTTTTTCAGTCCGATCACAAATGCCAAGCCAAATGCCAAGCCAAAAATGACAATCCGAGCTTTTCGGCTTCTGCATCAACTTTTGATCAACAGGATTAGCAAGAGCGAAACAGCCTTCGAGTGTGAGATTTAAATACCGTCTCTCAGTTTCAATTTTCCGGAAATTTGTGGATTTAGGTGGTGGAGCCACGGATCTTGGCCTACCCTCGAGATCTTTGGAGGGCACCACTGATTTTTCGACATTTCGCGCGCGCCGAAAATGGAAGGTGAGGATGACCCACGATGGGCCATAGGCCGTGTAGCACGGCTTTTGCTACTGCCGGCTAGCACAACGTGTAGCTTCTCTACTAACGTATCCCTTCCCTCTCCTTTATCCCTTCCACAAAATTTGCCAGCTCTCTTTGATCCCCTCGCCTATTCCAAGCCACCTTCCCAACGACCCTCGTAACTCTGGCTCATGCGCAGCCAACCCTCAACAGAGCCTGGCTCCAAGGGGAAAAGTGGCACCCGCGCCCGGAGAATCCGGCCAGTGTTGCCAACTCCGAGGAAAAATAAAGCGGTTTACTCGCATAATTACCGCAGCTTCGTGCAGGGTGTCGTAGTTCTGAATTTCATAGTCTGGTACAGAAGAATACCACGCATTGTTCAAATTTAGGTTTCAAGAGGAAAAAAGATTTGATGAACTTTGGATGCTCATTAAACTACGCCAAGGTGAATTGAGTTTAAGGTCTTAGACCTTAAACTTTTCTTTCGAGCTGCATTTCACGGAGGTTTTTTTCTTCATGAGAGTAGCTCATTCCTTCAGAGATAATATACAGAATCAGATATCCTGAGAGATTCATATTGTGAAATTTGTAGTTTTCGAAAAATGTATGTCTAGTAAAGTGAAGAGATAAATTAGATTTCATTCAATTTTCCTATTTTTACAGCCTTGGATTTAAAATACTTGAGAGAATATATTAATTTAAAACAGGAACTCAAACTCGTAGACTTAGTCATCTTTTTATGTATATCACTATTCTAAGCATCGTTTGCTTATTCATAAGTCTGGCTTACGATATTGCACTTCCAAGAGCCTCTAAGTGAATCAACAGTACTATAATATAACCCTGTTGAATAGACAAGACGCTAATGCTAGACAGGCGACTTTAGCTTTCAAATTATGTTCTAATCCTTTTGGTAGATCGCAGACTTCAATTCTGAGTTTTTCTTTTTTAATTTTTCATTAGAATATAGCTACGGAAAGTTTTTCGAATGTAATGTCAATATAATGTCTGATAAAGTCGGAGACGCAGATACATCTCTCGACCTGAAGGAAATGTTCTACAGCAACTCTCGTTAGAACTTGCGATGTTTAATTGGCACTCTGAAAATGACAACTCTCGCGAAAGTTCATTTGAAGTTGTCCCTTAAATCAAGCTGCGTTACTTGTTATTTAAGTTCCAGCTCAAAATTGTCTTGAATAAGTTGGATTCTTATTGCCTCAATTCAATTTCACAATTCAATAAAATATTTTTCGAGATCTATTCTTGTTTCCAATAACGCTGGAAATACGTGCATTGTAGCTCATAAACCTTATAAACCTCTAGAATTCGAAACCAAAAACCATTCGAGATACGTCAATCAGAGAAAATATGAAATATCGACCATTATTACAAAGCTGAAATCTAGCATCGATGGTCAATAAACCTCACCAGGGGACGAAGATAAGGGACTTACAAACTTCAGATCCCCTTAAAATGTTATCATTACAAGTTGCAGAGCCAAGAACACGATAATTATCGATAATAATTGCTCTTACAGAAGACAATTGCTCTTTTCATCGAAAGAATAACCAGACCGGTCAATATTTCTCAAGGAAGTATACACCTTACCTCAACAAACAATATGTAGATGAGTCAATTAGAAAATCACCAGACCTAATCATGAAACATCTAATCGAAACTACCCCAAGTGTCAAGCTGGGGATAGATAATAGGAGGATTATCTCAGGGGGAGTCCACCACAGTCGATTATCAGTCAATCAATATTATCTCGTTAATCAGCTTGAATGCATGCCATATACAATGCACCTACCTAGGTACCTAGATACACCTAGGTACTTAGATACCTAGGTACCCAATCAACTGTCTTCAGACCTGATACCCTCAGAATCAGACCTACTTGTGGAGCATTACATGTTGCGAGTTAAGGAATTTCTCTGGATTATTGATGGCTTGTGAGTGGCTGATAAGCATTGAAAATGAGGCAGTTTGATAATGCGAAGAAACGAGGGCTAATGGTGGTAGAAACGCGGGAAGTGGTGTAACGTTAGTCGAGTAGCCACGCGCCCTCCGTTCGCTACTGCCGCCACTCCATATTGATTTTCCACAGCGGTTCCTACGATTCGTCCGCAGAAACCCTGCCGGGTTCCTCGCTCTCTCCTTCACCCTTCTCTTCTTATACCCAACCTTCGCAATTGCGAGACCAGTTCTCACGCATTATCGCGTTCCTATGGAATACGTGTCCCCATAACCTGACTTAACTGTCGTAAAATCTATTGATTTTCGCTTCCTGCCTATTGTTTACGAATTATCCTTTAGTGTGTCACAATACCTAAATAAACAGCCTAACAATACCGAAAGGAAGAATCAACTAGTTTTTCTTAAAAGGTAGTGTGCAAAGTCTTTAGGGAGGTTTTTATTTATATTTACAGGGTGCATCTTTCGCGGCGACAATTCTTTTAGCTAATGGAGATTAATAGTAAACCAGCAACGCCCTAGAGATTTCAGACCCCATGGAACCCAACAATCACATGAAGATTCCTATGTCAAGAATACTGGAAAAACCTTTAGGAATTTCTTTTTTGAAGATAAGATTCTTTTATGGGTTTTTGTGGCCTACTAAACATGGAATTTTACTACTGAAGCTTCGCGGGCTGATCCTGCATTGACCTGCACTACTAGCCACCTCCTCGTATATTCAGCTGACTAAATACGGATATTTACTACTGCCTCCCCACTGCCCGACTGTGTATTGGTATATACCACTTATCCCCTCCTCTTTTCTTCGTCTGACTGAAGAGGGAACTTTATTACTGTCTCCTCGCTGTCTGCTCCTACCATTGACTTATACTACTGAACACAATACTAATTTAGGAAAGTTCAATGGAATTCTATTATTTTTTATAATTATTTTTTTATTTTCGTATTTGTAGCAAGTGTTTAATATTAATTTGATAAAAATAGATTTAAGAATCCCTTCTGGCTGATTATACATAATTGGCACGTTTTATCGGTAGAGTATGTAAATTCGGAGATATTCGCATCTCTTCAGAATCGTTTCACTTCGGGAAAATTTGTGGACAATCAGAAGCTTTTCTTCTCAGAGAGTTTACTGATGGTTCACTCCAAAGTCGATTTTACTTTCTTTTGTTAGGGTCGATATACTTGGAGATTCAATGTAGCTTGAAGTATATTCTCAACCTTTAAGTTTGTTATCCCTTGAAACGAGTTTAAATCGAATATCAATACGGATTTGCACTATTTCATATTTTTCCCCTTGATATGCGAAACGTCCCGAATATTTATATCCTTTGTGAAAATACGGAATGTAAGAAACGAGGATATCGCGCACCGCCCGCGCCTTTGTCGAAAATGTATGATTATGATAATTTTTTTTAAATCTTATGTTAAAATATCTTAATTTTCTATAATTCGATTAATATTTTATAATTCCATATTCGATTTAATTCAACTTTGGTCAAAAACTCATAAGGTACTTATATAGTACATTATTTCAAATACGATACTAATTGAATATAAGAATTGATTAAAAAAAAAAAAACGAAAACATAAAGAATAATAGACATTTGGTGATAGTATTTAACAGTTAATGGTCTCGCCTTAAAAAGACAGTATAATAAAGTAATGAGATAATAATAAAGTAGGCATGAAACCGTATAAAAGGAAAAATCCACCCCTCGTAAAAGAAAGTATCTCGCATGAGTTTTAGAACGCAATTTCACGAAATACGAGATCGTCCTGGTTAGTGGGTAGGACGAGCTATTCAGGGAGACGAAAACTTCTGGATCCATAATAATTACGTGCGTGAAAGAACGCCATGATATTGCGAATTCTCGCTTCTATTTTGCATTGTGAATTTCATTTTCTTGTCTTGCTTTCTACACTCAAGTACCTTTTAGACTATATGAATATAATATGCATTTTCGAAATACGTTTTTATGTTTAAATTGAAGAAAAATTGGCATCCATTGACTGATAAATAAAGAAATTGAGCAGTATACTCACAAATTATAATATATTCAACTTCAGATTCTACATCCAACTAAAATAAATTAGAACCTATTTCTTTGCATGACAGGAATTTTCATATTTCTTGTAGATGGAAAGAGAATGCAATAAAACTCAACTTTAGCCCATAACTCTGAAAGCATATAGTCAACTGTAATGTGTTTGCTGTACATGCTTCTATATAATATAAGAGTCGTTATGGAAATCAAATAGAAGCCATTTGCTCTAACCAAATATTGATTAGTGAATAATATAAACTCGAATAAGAAGTAAAAAATTGTTTCCATCCCACATCTAGATCCATTATAATTTAGCATCTCTTTTCGAAATGAATAATGGCTAATGTCTCGTTCGATTTATCAAATGTATAGGTGGACAATATATACATATATATGTACACATATATATGTATATTATATAATAGCACCACGTAAAATGTAAATCATAGTTTAGCTAGGAAGAGAACAATAGGAGAATTGAAGGAGTTTAAAGCTCTGAATAAATTGATTCACTTGTCTATATGTCACCCACAGAAGTCGAATTGAATATAACTTTACACAGAAGAGAACGTGCTTAATCCTCGCAACTTGCGGCGATTGAATTCTACCAAGTCAGCGAAACAGACTTCATTAAATCGAAGTCTATTGGATTTTGATTTAGAACGAAAATTTCCTTTTCAGGACGAACAACTTTCTATGGAAATTAAAAAATAACACCTGTATAAATTATATTTTATACTATGAAGAAGGTACTTTTCTTTAAAACGGGGTTTTCTATTTTACTTCTTTCAAGAAAAGTAAAGAAGACTGATAAAGTAATAATTTCCACAGTGTTAAGCTGCAAAGGGCTATTTGTTGATTTTATCGGGACCTTTAAAAGGTATATAAATTTCTTTTACGTAAGACTGAAACTAATTTATCTTGTAGCCGTTTTCTTGTAATCGAGAACTATATTTTCAAGAGTGTTTCTTATTCGAGTCAATCTTCTTTAAATTAAAAATGGCTATACTGCTTCGTTACTTGGAAAAGCTTTTAAATGACATTTTTTTCAGGGTGTATTTTTTCTAGAATGAAGGCAAGTTGCATCTTGAGAAAAGAGAAGAATGAAAAAAGCTCCTGAAATATTGATTGAAAATCTTTAAAGTTGCCTACCAACCTCATAAAAAATCTCAGTAGTAATTATAATAAATTAATTGATAATTATAATTATATTTATTTAAGTAATAATGCTAGTAAAGTGTAAAGCAAATAAATAATAATTTCAGCTCTAGACTGTCCCACTCGCGTTTTTTTAATTAGTAGTTATTATTTGCCACGCCCAGGTGAATTTTGAAGGTTGCCTAATCCTCTCCTAATTAATATTTTTTAATGAATTAGGTTTTAGAGAAGATTTTTTTAGTAGTATTTGGTTGGGCGATATATTGATGGAAGCTAAATCTAATATCGTTTCAAATTTCAAAATGAAGTCGTAAACTCGCGTAATTAATCAGAAGTGGCACTGAGATATAATTGCTTGCATGACATAACTTTGCGGAGTAAATGGCGTATACAAGGTATGTGAAAGCAGACAATATGAACAATTTAGAAGTGTATTTAACTTCAAATTATGATCAAGTTTACTGGAAAATCAACACGCGCAATTATTTTCTTTTTCTTCTTACAACTTCTATTTATTCAAAAACGTTAATCAGATTTGAAACTATAATATATGTGAGATTTTCAGGACATTTTTAGAGAGGAATAATTTTTTCAGAGAGGAATTTCAAGCGGTTTCTGAGAATTTTAAGCAATTTCGACGATTTTCAATTTATTTTTACGTAATTCAAAGGATTTTTAGGATTTTAAAAAGATTTCGTAGAATTTTAGGGGATTTGAGGATATTTTATGAAATTTTAAAGGAATTCATGCAATTTCAAGAAATTGATAAGAATTTGAACGGATTTTAAAAGATTTTAAATGTTTTTAAATTTCAAGAAGAAATTTTACATTTTTATAAAGAGGTTTTTAAGAATTTTAAGTAACGAAGTTAAGCAATTTTAAAGGATTTTAAAAGTTGTCCTGGAATTTCGAGGAATTTAAAGATATTTTAAAAAGTTTCTAAAGAATAGCGAGAGATTTTATGCAATTTTATGAGATTTCTAATAATTATAAGTGATTTTTCTAGTTTTTAAAAAATTTTATGAAATTTAAAAGGCTTTTGCGAAATTTGATGAGATTTGTACTACTTTTAGCGGATTTTAAAGGATACAAATGTATTTTCAGTGTTATCATAAAATTTCAAGAATTTTCTGGGAATTTTAAGAGATTTCTAATAATTTTAAAGGATTTCATGGAATTTGATGAGATTTCTAATAATTTTAAGAAATTTTAAATGTTAAGGAATTTCAAGAGGTTTCTAGGAATTTGAAGATATTTGTGAAAATTTACAGTCTTCTAAATATATTTTTAAAAACCGTGGCCACACATCCCGAAATTTCCGTCTAAACAATAGCCCAATTGTTTTTTGTACGAATTTTATGTTGTAAGAATCATTTAATTAAAATTAACTACATACTCGAGAGTTGAAACAAAACACTGCCTATTAAAATATTAATTCACGCCAGTACTAATTACACATTCTTGAATACTTATTATACACCCAGTTTGGACAGAATATATAATCTCACCACAGAAACTGAATTAAATTCGCGTAGGCATTATTCGACCACATTTGACAGCAGGAAGTCAAATTAAGTAAATTTAGATGAGCTAATCGGTCCTATCTGACAACAGTGGTTACAGTCACGAAAATACGTGTTGCATTATGACCTCTTGGCTGTTCGCCAAATGCTGCTTGATTCGATCTCTTGATAGACCTCAGACCTCGGGCGACACATTACGGAAACGTGCGAAGCGCACTTTGAGTCAGCTGATGATAATTTACATGCTGGGAGAATTTAGCTAGCAATGTCTTAATTGCAATCAAATTCATTTGGCAAATTTCCAATGAAAATGTTTAACAGTGATGATTTCTAACATTTCTAACATTTGATGATATAAAACATGTGCCACTAACTTTTATCCGTCTAAATCCCTACAATTTTTTAAGAACGGATCCTGGGAAACACGAATCCAAGAGTCTATCTGAATTCTAAGTAGGAACGAATCCTAGATCTATTTTTTTGAGCTCGTGTCGAAGCAGACATAGAAAAGCACTTAAAAGCTCTTGAATTCGGGGTGTGGAGTTCAAGGGTAAAAGAAGGCTAGGTTTCAGAACGAAAATGGGTGCACTGGAAAAACGGGAGCATACTCGTAGATTCCTAGTGTATATAGAAAACTAACGCTTTCTTTCCTCCCTCCTCCCCACCCTTTCATCTTTTTATCCTATTCCAAACCCGATGATGGGAGCACTTTTCGTTGTCATGTCAGCACATATAAAATCTGGTTCTTTTACTACAGTAAGTTAGTGCTACTTTTTCGCGGCATTTAAAATTGTTCCACTTTGTCCCACTGGCTTCGTTTTTCATCTGCCGATTGTTTTCAGGCCATAAAATTTCTTTTTCCTCGAAATATATTGATGCATAAAAAAGGCAAGATAAAGCCGACAGAAATTTGTTGACTCTATTTTTGAGATTTAGATGAACAAAATTTATTGAAATGTATTTTCTCGACTGGGAAATAAAATGGAAATAGGTATGACTCAGCAGGAGAAAACATAGATCATCAATTATAGGAAACGGCTGGCACATTTTTTTGTGAAACCATCTCTCGTTTCTCCACCTCAATTAATCGAATTGAACTTTTGGAATGAGATGTTTGACCCGGGCTTTTTTTTTACTTCTTGTCGATCAGAGATTCCAACTTAAGGAACAAGACGTGATACGGGGAGTAAGCTTTTTTTGCACAAATTGTCGCCGATCGAAATCTCGTTATGTTCATGGTCACCCCTCGACAAGTGCCGGACTAACGATTTAATTTTAAAAAACCTCATCCCTCGCCAGATTCTTCAAGATAGCTTCCCTTTTTCAGCTTCTAATTTTTTTTCTATAAAAAAGCCCCCAAGAAAAATTGCTCTAAAGTAAATAATTATATTTAAGTACAGCAGAAGTAAAATTGAGTTATGAGATGTAACTTTGAAAGAGATTAAAGCACGAGATGTGTTACATTGAATTTAGTAAATTCGAAAGAGAAGCTCATACATTTGCAAAGTTTTCAAAGTAATAATAAATTGATAAAGTGTGTAGATATTTTTAATTGACTCAAGAAGACGTTTCATTAATATTAATATAAGAGCATAAATTTAAAAAGAAAAGTGATGGATTATATAAGCACGTTTTTGAGGATGGAAGCATTAATCAAACACGATTTAAAGTTCCTGAATCGAGATTTACACGGCACATTGACGTAAATTCCAAGCGAGTTTTCCGTAAATTGAAGCCAGTATTTTATGGTCAGTGTCATTGGATTTGTATGAGACTTTTTTTATTGTCTGATAAAAAAGTTACAAGACTCTGATATTTCCGGGTCAATGTAGAAGTTTAAAAAATACAGAGGATGATAAAAAACTTTTTATCTGAGAGACCATTCCCAAAATTTCTTTAGAATATTTTTATATCTCTTTAAACATGTTACAATTATAATAACTTTTAAAATCCTTTGAAATTGTTTTAATTATCTGAAAACCATACAATTTTTCCAAAATTACAGAAAAGTTCTGTATTCTCATGAAATTAAATTGAATGAAATCATTCGAAAGTTATTTTAATTTTCTTTTTACCCTAAAGTTTTCTAAAATCCTCTGAAATCTTTTCAATTCATAGAAATCTCGTTACATAATTTATGGATGACCCTGACTAAGAAATATAATTTTGGACCAGTGTTTTCGAGAGATAGAATTACATCAGAGTGACAATTTTGCCTTGCAATTTGCATCAGAGGTATAAATGGAGCTGGGCTAATTTTGCTGGATGACTCAATTCGGTATTCAGTTGACCGATTTTCAGAGATGTTCAAGGAAACGTTGGTCCTTGCAATAGTAACCGGTTGATGCGGATGTAGAACTTCATTTGCATAAAGTTCTGGTCCCACAAACAAGTTTCAGTATACATTTCGAATGGCCAGTGCGGTTACGCAACTGGAAGTAAAGCTCAGGTTCCTTGAGTACTATAATGAAATTTTACTACTCAAATTTGAATTCTATTTGACATTTTCAAAAACAACCCTTTCACCATATAATTATTTTCAAAAATAGATACTCAAAACATTGAAACCCTTTCAACAAACTTTATGATCTTTTTCTCAATTTGCTTTAATTACTTTGCTATATTTTACACTTTTTTCCATAGTGTCGTTTGAGATAACAATATAATATTTCCAATTTGTCTAGCATATCAGAAATTCTATCTCTCTGGTCATTCGAAACTAGGACGTGGTGTCGATAAATTACATGAGTTTACAGAATAATCCTGATAGGGCAAATTGAACCTCTGCATGCAATTACGATTAACATTTAACGTTTCTCCTATTCTAATGCCAAATAGATTAATTAAAAATAGTTAAGGGAAATCCAGTGAAATTTTACTCGAAAGAAGAAGAAAAAAAAGAAGAAGTTGGGTTTTCACTTGAAGAAATATAGAGTATATCTTAAGGAAGAATTCGAAAGGAATAATATAAAAGATATAGTGCATGAATAAGAGAGAATTTTCACTAAGTATTCAGATTAGAGGATCAGGATACTAAAACTATTAAAATCTAGGTCATTGCACCCAGTGGTGTGCTTCTAAGGATTATTTCATATCTCTTTTTATTTTCTGAATATTCACCTTACCCCAAGTACACATTAATGCTCTAATGCATAATGTCTGCAATTTTTCTTCTTTTAAAGCGTACTTTTTCTTTAAACAAAACTTCCTAGAACGTAGAATTCGCAATATGTAATACGAATAAAATGCAAAAGTATAATATACATATTCATTTCATTTTTTTATTATACTGAGTGCAAGAAAGCACGACAAGAAAATTGGATATAAAAAGACGTATGGATCTTGATGAGGTTTATTCAGAAGACTTCTATTTACAGACTTCTGTTATTACGTCCCTTACATTGAGAAGATTTAATCTAGATAAAGTTCAAAAATGCTTCTATAAAAGTACTCCTCTAAGATAACAAAATGCACTTTAGGTAGATGCGAGTGAAACTTAGTCCAAGGAATAATGAGATGCTTGTTGAAGTTGAACTTCGTGAATGAAATTTGAGAAGTTAATCAATGTTTGATAGGGAACTTATTTTATTAAGAAGTGAAGCTTACGGAAATTATTTTCCAGCGATTTTAAAGTAATTTAAAAAATTTCAAAAGTGTTTAAAGGTTTTTAATTTGAAAATCTAAAGTCTTTTTGGATTCTTTAAAATCTCTTCATTCAAATTTCTTTAAAATTTTTCTGAAATGGTCTGGTATATCTTGTTCCGATAGTCATTAAAGAGGAAGCAGGTGTGAGTTTGAACTTAATTGCACCTGGAACAATTTCAGTTTTGATCGTACAAGTTTGAAGTACCAGTGAACGTTGAGTCGTTATAGTTAAATAGAAGTTTAGTCCAATATTTCATGTCAAGCAGTGGATTAAACTTGTTTCAATGTTAAAATCCAACAACCATCTCACCAGTCCATTCAGGGAGAAGCGGAAGTGCGCAGATTGCAAGACCGTGTATTCGATTATTGGATCCGGTTCAATAAGCTATTGGTTTTCAAGTAACTTGAGCGAACCAACACCACCTCTGACCTATCAACCTCGCAAAAGGACTAGAAAAGGGAGCTGAAGTTGATAAAGCTTGACCAGTGGGAAGTCTCTCGTTTATTTTCTCAGCTCTCAAGAGCATTCAATGTACCGCGAAGGAATTTATGGACTACTAAGGTTACTATCATCCCTTCGACCTTATATAACCTTCACAGAAAAACGATCCCTTTCTTTTAACCTCGAGGTCAGTCGTCCCTTCGATAAATTTTAAGAGCTTTTGCAACGAAGCAAAATATTTTCAGTATCGTTCATTTGATAGTCATTTTTCTTTTTTTCTTATATTCTTAATCCCACAAAAAAATAAAAAAAAGTTCGGCATACTAAACTTCGGAAACTTCAAGCTAATTACTTTAGTAAACATTTTACTGACAATCAGTGGAAATTTTCACTGAAGTGTTGAGTAGAATCTTGTAACAAGGAAGGAAGTTACTAGTGTATTATAAAGTTACTGCTTAATGAGCAATTGTGCTAACTTAGACATAACAACGAATTTGTAACTTTAAGCTAAATCCCGAGTAAACTATGTGAAGGGTTGTCTATTGTATTAAAGGTAGCTATAGCTCAAGTATTTCTAATTTATTGATAAAGCTGTCAGATATGTCATTCTTTTTTTCTAGTCTTGATATTATCTGTGAACCTACTTTTTTAGTGTGAAGGGCGTTTCTGGTTTAATGAGAAATGCCTAAGGCTTAAAAACATGATACTGTTTATCTGATCTGCATTCTAAGCGATTAAGGTTTATAAGTCACGGAAACGAGTTTCCCCAGAATATGAAAAGCCAAAATAATGAAAAAGAAAATTATTTGATGAATTACTGCTTAACTTGTATAATATTCCTAACATTTACATTTTACAGAATATTTGAATAAAAAGTGTTATTATTCTTTCCTTCTATTGACATTATAATGCAACAAATGGGATTTATTTGAAAAAAAGGTGCCACCTGCTCGCAATATATCACATTGCACAAACTTTAAAAGAAGCTTCTCGTTTGCGATAATAAAATATTGTACCTAACGGAAATTTCGCAAAGAAATTTTTTATCGCAAGAATGCCTTGTTAAAAGAGCCGGATGCTTGCATTTTCCAACTCGTAACAGAAAATCTAGGCTCAATTATCGGATCTCTCTCAGCTTCGACCCAGAAACTCGTCGTATTTTATCTCTCAGAATTTTTCATTCTCTGTAAATATAACTTTACTCTAGACAATCGCCCATTAAAAAAAGTCTGAATTGTTTTTTGATTTAAGAGAACCACAAATCGTTTCGTTTGGATATTCTTAAAAATTTTCTCAAGTTTCTTCCTTCCCTAGTAATCAGTTCGTTTACCTACTTCTGTTTTGAAATTTTATCGTGACTTTCAGCAGGCTTGTCAGCCATACCAAAATAAAGATATAAAGCATAAAGTTCCACCCCTATAACTGCGTAGACAGTTCGTAAATTGCAAGGGCAACCCTACACACCCAATAATTCCATAAAGGTTCAGTCACAATGCGAGCAAGAAATGAGTATAGTAAAGCCGGAATTAAATCTTCAGAAATTCCTATTACTACTTGACCGTAAACACGAGTTGCTTACGAAGTGGTCAATTGTACCTAAATTCACATTACTCGGCAGAAAATTGGAATCTGCCTCACGTGGTTGGAAATAATTAGGGAACGGACGAGATAAATTATGAAATTGACTATAAATCGCCTACGACAGGAGATTTAAAGAGAGATTATTAAGTAGTGCAGAGATTAAAAATTAAATGAAATTAGAGTGATTAAAAAGTAGTGGAAATAATTCCATATCACGTAAAATGAAAAAATCTATCTGGATTATGTAATTGCTTTTAGGCATTTAATATTTAAATCATATTTCTTATTGTGATACAAAAATTAATTATAAAACTATAATTATAATTATAATTATAATTGTAAAGAAAAATTAAAAATACACTTTCAATATTAAATTGCTAATAGAAGCCAAATAAGATTGATTTTTATATTAAGTAGTACGGAATTTTTTTTACTACTTTTTAAATACAAATTTGTCAACTCTAGTAGTGTGATAATATATTGATATCAATTAATTATATCAACTATAAATTGGTAGAGAGGGTGAATTCCAATGACAGGTTTTCACATAGAAACAAGAAATATTCATAGCATGTGCTATGAATATTTAAAAAGAAAAGTTTACTTCCAATGTGAATGATAAGTATAATATACTTGGCAAGTTGTGTCAATTTATAGTGCAAATATATACAGATGCGTAGAAACTTCGAGTGCATGTATTACGTTTCCGAAGAAATTAGGATTTTCTATTTTTAATGTTAATTACTTTTAAACATACCTTGTATCTTTTCGTGATCGGAAATAAGCACGAGAATTCCTTGTCCAGAGATAACCACAGATAGCTGTGGTTAGTGGTTAGCCACCAATGATAAATATTGAAAGAGCAGTCAACCGATCAAGATAGCTGACTTTCTCTGAGGGATGTGTAATTAGATGGATAATTAGAGACTACAATTTGTACTTTGCACTCGTATATGAAAAAGAAAAGATAATTAATAACAAAAAAACAACTTTAAAAATGTATCATTAGGTACATTTAAGATACTTTCAATATAATTGAAAGACTAATAATAATTTATAGACTAGAGCTTAATATTATTCGTATTACCAATCATTATGAAAATAATTATTTGTTTTTGATTATTACGAACCTAGTCTATTTAAAGCTTAAATTTACCTTATACCTTAATTTACCTTCTAGGTAGATTTACTTAAGATAATATTTTTAACTTTTCTCGTTACGTTATTCCAGAGTTGGAACAATATTATTATTTGAGAGTCATTCACGAGCGAGCGTAATGTTTGTTATTAATACTACGGAAAGTTTCGAGCGAATTTTGGTACCTAATACTGCTTTTAAACAGTATAAATAACTATTTGCATTAATAATAATATAAGTGACAAAGCATTCTGCAAATAGGAGTTGACTCACCTTCCATAACAAAACAGCAAATTGACTAGTTGTTTGATTAGAATTATTTTGTACTCACCTAAAACAGAAAACAGAGGAGAATATTATTAGTAAATAGAATACACAAACTTTTAAAGCTACTTTTCTCTAAAAAGAACAAGTCTCAAACTATAAAGAAGAGAGTTTTTAAATTATCCTTGGAGAGCTTTTGCATGTTTGATTGGAGTGAAGAAATTCTTCTTTTTTTTCACTTCAAGCAGAGCTTTTACGAATTATGACTCTGCTTGGCCAGGCATGGTAAATAATAATTATTATCTGAACTACAAGCGCGATTATCAAAGAACTTTGAGCTTTGAATTTTAACTCCTTTCTGAATGAAAATAGTGTGAATATTAAATAGCGTGCTGATTAATTTTCTGAATTTTACTTCATCTCGAAAATTGAGTACAGTAGCATATTTTAATACCTGAAAAATATGCTACCATAAAGTTTTGTTATTTGTATATTAAAGAGCATGTTGTGCTATATTTTCATGGAATACATAAAGTAACCTTTAGATCCGATAACAGTTTTCTCAAACACGAAGAAGTATATAGTACGTCGTTCCCGGTCGTTTCAAACTCCAAAGGTGATGAATCATGTGCACTGAATTGATTCTGGTTTCAGAATACGGAGTGTCTATTCGACCAGCTTTTCGAACGAATTTCATTGCTGGTAAGGATAGAACGGAAATACCCCTTCCCCTTTACAATTCAGCCATTCAAATTTTCAAGATTTAACTATTCGTCCTAGATATCTGAACGAACCTTCAACTGATAGCCACAGCCTTCGAAATAATCTCTATTTTCAAATTACTCTTTTAGTCAAATAGATTCTCTTTTTAAATTCCTAAACATACATAATAGCAAACGTGTAATATACTATGGAGATTTTTTTTTTTAACGAAGCGATGCCAAAATCAGATTTCAGCAGGTCGTCTGGCCACAAATGAACAATTCGAATAATGAATTCCTGATTCTGGGATTCATATTTATTCATGAAAGTCAGACGAATAATTAAAATGTCCTGGTGTTCGTATATTTTCTCATAATTTTCACCCGCTTGGCAGGATATCTATGCCTGGTTAATTACAAACAATAATCACTCCCTGTTGGTTGAATAATCACCTACGGAGCGTAGGACAGCTTATGTTACAAAAAAACCAAATTTAACAGTTCTATCTGCTTTAATAAATTGTTTTTAAACAAGACTTTCAAAACGAAGTGAACTTTGTCTAAAGTTAAAATAAATAGAACATAAAAAAGTGAAATACATATTTTACGAGAAATAGAATAGTTCGCCAGAGGCAAACTTTGTGGAAAGACAGTCGGTTATACATATAAAAGGACCTTACAGTTTGTTTAGCGTACAAATGGAGGAAAGAATTTTCCTCGAGAACTTGTCTACGTTTTTAAAGTTTTGTAAGAAGCACTACCTCCCTAGATTTAAAAGCTTCCTGTATATTCCAAAGGTGTGAATTACATTAATTTTCCTACACTGTTAGAAATATATTGAAAATTCAACCATTTTTCATTTACTGTAATTGAAAATTCAACTATTTTGTTGAAAATTCAACAACTTTTAATTGAATATTCATTCAGCTACGGTAACTGTAAAAAACTTCAACTAAAGTAATTGAAGTTTTTTTTACAGTTTATTCAATATCTAACTGTAACATATTTCACCCGGGAAGTAATTTAATTAACTTTCATTTAATTTTCCTTTATTAAATTTCCCCTTGGGTCAACTTTGTTTAACCAAATTCTCACATGTACAAACATAACATGTTGCAATTATTATTATTACACTTAGCTCCCAATAGAGCTATTCAAAAAATTTAATTTAAACCTTTTGAAATCGCTTATATCTCTTTAATTAAATCTGAAATCACCTAAACTACTCAGTAATAATATTTTGAAATATTTTGGAATCACTTAAAATCCTTTGAATAATTAATACTTCTTTAATTTCTCATGAGAAGTTATAAACTACTTTAACTTTGCGCATAATAAAATCAGGAAGTCACAAAGCAGGAAGAGAATGAAGACTGTATGAAACTTTCTTCAACACCTATTGTGTATAATCTAGATGGTAAGGGAAGGTAAGGTAACGTGGGTTATATCCAAGGGAAGATCGAGTTTGCAGACATGTTATACATATATACCGTAAGATAAATTATATCGACCTAAGGCACTAACCAACTCTCGTTTATAGGCGATATATATATATAATAAATTACAGCTGGCGGAAAAAGCTATTAAAGTGACGACATATAGATTTTATAATAAAATTATTTAATTGAAAAACCTATATTTACATTCGACTTTATGTTCCAGAAATAAAAACTCAAACAAGTCAAGTTTCAATATTTAAGCCTCTTCAACACTCTATTAAAAAATCATTATTTAATGATTTTTTTATTATTTATGGATTTATCCTAATTTTATAGGCATTAAGGTAAAGAGGGAGCTTTGATTTATTGCAACAAGAAATCGATAGTTTTGTTACTCCCGCCGAATAAAGTAAAACTTCAAGGCCAAAGGCAAAAGAAACGAAAATAAATTTCTCGACTCGAGTCCCCTTTTACTCCGATGTAATATGTGATTCGCTCAGACGATTTTGGCATTTTTCCAAAATTCTGTAATGCCTTTTGTGTTAAATATACGCCTGAAGCAAAAAATCAGAAAAATATAGGAAAGAAGTTGTTAATGTCCCTCAGAATGGTTTTGCCTCCGATAAACAGAAAAACTTTATGTAAGAAAGTTAAAAGAAAGATTTATGCTGCGATAAATATCCGAGGGGAGAAATTATGCTATCAAATTGACTACTTTTATTGGATTCAGATTAGTTGTTATATTTTTTTTTCAACTCACGTCTAATACGGAAATTTAATCTAACTTCGCTGCTTCTTTTATGAGTGTCTCGTATCTAGAGCCTTCTTATATTAAAGAGATTCTATGCATTCCTAATCCTCACAATCTCATTTTTGTCGCTATTAGAAATTCCTTTCGAGTGGAAAATTCACACTGGGAATTATAAATGAAGGTAATTATAAAGAGGGGGACTCAGATTCTCGCTTTATTTAATAAGAAATATTTTTATTAAATAATTTATCTGGAATATGTATCTTTAGATCAATGAGTTTCTGAATTTCGTTGAAACTATACTTTGAAGTTATTTTATGACAGAAAATTGTACTGATTTTAAAAAAATAATAAAATCTATTGAAATATGGAGCCTAAGAATTGTGTGCCCTGTTGAATCGTAACATGAGAAGCTATCATTGTTAGTAACACGCAAAGATAGGATACGTTGATACCACTACTGCACACTTCTATAACTACGTTACGTTATGGCATAGAGAACTGAAACGTTATATCTGGAATAGTAAAACCAAGGATATATTCTCTTTAAAAGATAAGAAATGTATTTTATTCCCTAGAAAGTAAAATAATATTGCTCATAAAGGACAAAATATTTTTGGCTTCTAAAATAAAACTAGAGGAAATAGTGGTGTCTACTAAAAACTAGTCCAAATGTTCCTACAAAATACGTACAATAAATTACAGATTAAATTCAACTTATCTTGATACTCATTTCCATTATTTGAACGCTTCTCTCAACCTTTGATGCAAACCACTGTTAATTGTCAATAGATAAAGCTAAGGATTTGAGGTTTATCGGATATCGATTAGATTTGTCACCACTAACTCCCAGTACGATTAATTACTTGATCTGACTTCAGATATTATTATTATTATGGCTAATTGTGTTTCTAAACAATCGTTTAACGAGCCATCGATTATGAATCGATTATTAGTATGTAAATTTAAGAAATTCTAAGGGATGTTACGAAACTTATTTAAATTTTAGAGAATATTAAGAGATTTCAAGAGAGAAACTTTAAAATCTCTAAAAATTGCCAGGAACTATTTAAAATTCTACGAAATATCCTAAGATCCGTTATAATTGTACGAGATCCTTTAAAAATTCTAAAAATATTTTGAATATTTTTAAAAGAGTCAGATTTTTCAGGTAGAAAATTCTAAATACCTTCTGTGTTCTATAGCACCTATTTTTCTTGCATGTTTTTCTAGCATATTTTTCTAGCTAGAAAACAACCGAGTCGAAAAAGCCACACCACACTTTACACTCCACCAGCAAAAATAATAAAATTTTTAGAAAAAATAAAGAACACTGGAAATAAGACTTTATAAAAAATACAAATTAATTAATTAATCTAGATTAATTCCGAGCACGTTACGCGTTGACTTTATCGGATTAAAGTTTTATCCCAAGCTTTCCGGACAAGAGTCAAAAGGAAACTAAAAGCAAAAGGTTGTAAATTTCGAAATCTTATTATTGAGGATCTGAAGAAGGTCAGTCAACAGAAATAAAACAAAAGAGGCCGCATGGAACAATGAACTCAGGTGGAAATTTCTAAGAACTATAAATCGTCCCAGAAAAGATAAACACTCAGAAGTTATAAACCTGACCTTATTTGGCTTCATGAAAATTTCAACAAAAGAACCATTTGTAAATTGATACAGATTTTAATCAAGACGCAATATGTTTGTTTTGATAGGATTCAATTTAGGGGGCTCTTTAAATATGTAAATAAAAGAGTCAAATTGTCGAGATCCTAATATAAGAATGTCTAATTTCAACTGAAATATTTTACAAGGTCCCAGAGATTGTTTTCTCAATCAATTTCAGAATTTGATAAAATAAATATGACTGACAAGTATCTAAATTCCTAATTGGACATCAATTTTAATAAAACATGAATTTCTTGTAAATACCCTGCTTTCTCTATAATTTTATGTCTTTTTATTAAAGGTCGAAGTTTTGGTATCAATTTTCCCGAAGAAGATGTGAAGCTGGAAGGCCAGATCTATTGATATCGCGAAGTATGGACTTTAGTACACATATAGCATAGTCAAAAGTCGAAGTTGAATCGACAAAAGTATCTCGCAGCACCGCATGGTGCAACATGTTTAGCAATATATTCTCCCGCTTTATCGGTTGGAAACACGTTACCCCTTTTGCCAGTGGGGCAATAAATCCGGTCGGTTTTGCGGCTCGCGCACCCACTACTGTTGGTAGGAGGTATGTATGGTATAATCGGCCTTTTTTGTCGCAGGTCATGAGCTGAATTTACCCCTGGAGCATCACATCATTCTATCAAGAATAAAGTAAAAAAATTCATTAAAAAATAGAATATTGTGAATATAAAAGGGGAAAGAAAACTAATTTCAAAAATGGAAAAAGATCACATAGCCGTATTTGTCATTTTTCCATCAAGGCCTGAATTTCAAATTCCATTATAAAAATGTTTATCCAATTTCGAGTGTTCTTGGAAGTCAGCAACGCCAAAACTACCATAAAAACCTAAGGATCCTCACTTTTGTTTCAATTTTCATTACAGTACATCTCTTCTGAGGTAAAAATAGAATTTAATATCGAATTTTCATACTTCCATAATCCAATAGGTGGAAGTGAAAGATATCCATCAAATAAGATTACACCCCGAAGAAAATTTATGGGAATATAAATTTTTATTATATCCATGAAGTTGGAGGATAAATTAAAGAGACCCACGATTATAGAAAACAGATTCAACTTATTAAAAAAAAATATCTATACTTGATATAACTTTTTTATCACCCTAATATCTTCTATTTTGAATATTATTTCCTTTTAGTTTGTTTGTTTATGACAAGGATTTCTAAATAAAGTGGCAAACGAGTGTCAGTCTTTCCAAGAAGTATTTAAACTTGTTTAGTTTTCCCAGAACCTCAGTGGTCGTTCCTCGAGTATATAGTCAATTTGCAATAATGTTTAGAGGTATAGAGGAAGCACCTCGTTAAACCTAGAGTTAGATTTCACACGTTTCTTATCCTTGAAGCGACGATTGGACGAAACTAATTTACTTTTTAGGGTCTCTACCCTGTTCAGAGGGTCTTGTTTGTAGTCTGCATTAGTCCATTACAAAAACTCCTGATGCAGCTAAATTCCCTGCAACTTGTCCGATAGGAGGAAATTAGGAACTAGAAAATCGAAAACTAGATCTGAAACATTTCGGATTAATTTAATTTTAATCTATTTCAAAATTTTAAAACTTAAATTTTTTAAACTCATAAGCAGAATGCAAACTATTGGTGTGAAATATTTACAAATACGAGAGTCGTATTTTAGTTTATTATTTGGAGAGTGATTTGTAGAATAATCGACATTTACCAAACATAGGATATTGGAAAAAGCAAATTCGGGTCATCCACCTTTGGCAACAGAGGTTATCATGAATATTTCAAGCCTCGTGAGTATCTTCCCACTGTGACTGTGGAGAGTGTTTCAAGTTTAACAAGGTGCCTCCAAGTACCTCGTACAGACTATTCGGTCGATATTTCATTTTTTGCAGTATTATATCCCAGTCAAGAAATGAAGATTTGAAATATAATTGGATTTGAAACAGAGAAAAATTCATCATTCACAGATCATCGAATTTCGTTTCACAATCCCAGAGATTTATAGAGACTATAAATAATAATTATTATTACCGTATTCAAAACAACCAAGACTCACAATTTTTTCTAGACATTTTCCATAACAAGTACACATTCAAAGTTAGTGACACTTTTGAGTTTCTTCTAATGACCCTTCTTATCCATGCAGCTAATTATTCCCCATGTTATCATCAACTGTAAAAATTCGTGCCTTAATCTCTGTCTCGCTGTACCACTTTTTCTAGTAAAAGAAGAGAAGAAAAATAAAGGTGCAATCTCAAGCTTCCTGGATATTCTTTTTATTACATTGAAGCGAATTTCTCAAGACATATTTCCTCCAGAAAAATGAGATAGAAGTGTTCTAGAAACAAATATAAAAATGCATTTTTTACATCTACTGAAGTGTAATAATTCAAGTGGTCTGGATTTGATGCAAGTAATTTAATAGTTAACATCACTTTATAGTTCAAAGTGATGACGTTTTACAATAATTAATTAAATTCCCTTGCCTTTAAGAATTTTAACAAGCCCTAAAATAACAAAGCGACTCACTACTTGTGTAAGAAACAATATATGTGAGCCCTGTGAAATACTTCATCAAATCTCTTGTGATTTCCATCCTTCCATAACCGACAGTAAGTTTTCTCGCTTCAAAGATTTCGCGAAGTAGAACATCATCAAGGAGAAGATATGTTTTATTCCATTGGGAAATATAAAGAAGCCAAGGACATTAAAATTCGGTGAGCTTCAATACTGGGCAGAAGTACCAAATCGTGTTCTGAATATTTTCTCCTGAGACGATCATTGAAGCAAACTTTTCATGGTAAGGTTGTTTCCATTATTCAAACAACAGATGATCAATTTTTCGAAAAACTGTATATATCCTGGATTAAATTTAACAGATGAAAAATTTTGCTACAAGGTTTTTAACACAAGTAAGTGGATGAAAATCTGAGGTTCTAATTTAGTTGATGGTTCTTATTCAAAAATTTCAATATATACAAAGGGCAAATGCAGAAAGGACCACAGAAGGTACTCTGCAATCTGGTTCATGCATGGTATAAATATTCCTCTCGACCAGGATGTTCTATTACTATATCACCCTCCCCAATCTTTCCCCCTTTTTCCACTTCGAATGATGAGAAACGTCCAGGGAACTGAGATTGCTCAAACGCACACCGCCATAGAAACTCAGCGTTGGAAAATGAAATTACAACAACCGTGCACTAATTGCTGTTGATACCGACCTACAGTGCGTGATAATTGCATTGCGAGATAGACTGATGAAGTAAAAAGAAGCGGGGGCGATATTACGAGGAAGATAAAAGGGAAATGATATTAATTTTGCGCAACCTTTAAGTCTTTTGATTTGGCTAAACAAATACCTTGAATTATAATACATCAGAAATTAACTCGTGAACATTTTATTACTTAATTCTATCGCGAAAAGTGATATGAAACCTTGATAACTTCCCTGATTTTCCCTTTTCAAAATCTTTGGCTTCAAAATTATTCGAAAACTTACTCCTTGAGTAGAGTCCTTGATTTCCCTGAGCAGAGTATGAGGACTAAGCACCCTGGATTGCCTCCTTTGTTTTTTAATCAGCTTGCTTAATCTCACAGTTCTCTGTGCACAAGTCAATTGTTCCCCGCCTCGTTGATAGTCCACAAAGTCGTCTACCACATCTTCATCATCTTTTTCTATCGGTGAACATTGTTTAGGAGTCACAGTACTCAGTGGTACAACCTTGGCAATTAAAGTTTCACTCCTGACACTCCAAGTGGATCCACCATATTTTTTCAGATTCATCAAGTCCCCAATACTGCCCCTCACTTGGGGACTTCCTAATTGCAAATTTGTTCTCGAAAAAGCTGGAGAATGAGGAAGAGACTCTGATCCCTTTTCTGTAGATCTTACAACATCAGGAAGAGTTGACTTGGTCTGTATCAGCTTATCCAAATCCGATAGTGAAGATCCTCTTCGAATCCTAACTCTAGGCTGGTCGTATCTTTCTCTCGAGATTTTTTCCTTTTCTCGACTCACACTTCTCGAAGATATGGACGTCTTCATCGCGAAAAGTCCAGCTTTCAAGGGAAACAACAGAGCCCATTCGGTCGACCTTGCTTTGTTCTCCATTCTAAGTTATCTCAAAGTTACACAATGCACAGAAGATACTTTGCATGAAACTCCACTGGATCTCTTTCAATTATATTATTCTTCTTTTCAAAACTAAACTGAAGAAAGCAGAAAATTGTAAGTTGAAAGTTTAGCAGAAGATTGATCAAAGAAATTCGGGCAGATTTGTAACGTAGTCTATTCTAAGGTCAAGTTTTCTCTTGACTTGTTAACTTGCCACTGCGAAACACTTTGAGTATGCTTTGAATTATCTTACCGATAGACAACATCCGGGCTTACCTCTTCCGGTCAGTGCTTATCGAGTGTGAACTCATACTCGAAGGCCAGCCTCGTGTATTTATACACCGGATTTTGCGCCTCCGGTAAATTATTTAGACTTTCATTTTCTCAATCTTTGAAATTCAAGATACAGATTCCAATACTCATTTTGTCCAATACTCATTCCAATTATCTCAAGTTGCATATATGTTTATTCATCAATACAATCAATCTTCCAGCCAACTTTCAGTAACTACCTCAACGTGCACAATACACAAAACAATAATCAGAAAATGAATTCCACATTATTTAAATTAAGGTTCTGCTTGGTAATGCAACATTTTTACCACAAATCTCAGAAAATAAATAAGCTTGAAGTAATTTTAAGAGAGTTGATGAATTCACTGATCCACTTTGGTCGTCTACTCGTCGTGCAATGTGCTTCCGAGTCGTCTACCTTGCTCAAACCACACAAGATGGTGGTTCTTCGAAATAGACCTCTCGCAGGTTTTTTCACTTAAGTTAACACGACCCCCTGTGAAGATCGGCCACGAGGACGTGGAAGTCTCTCACCCTCGGGTCAACGAGGCGCTAAGCTTCACCCCTTTGGGCCTTTCTATGCAATAAAGCCCTCTCGATCAGTAATCAAGTTTTTTCGTAAGATCGAGTAAACTAGTAAGATCTCTGGATTGATTGTCACTAATGGGAAATTCTCAAGACTGATATTTTGATACTTTGATAGAAACGAGATAAACAAGCTGTTTTGTGGAGGATTGGGTTCTGATGTCAATTTAAAGTTCACGATTGGCTCTTGCCGAGAGTTAATTAAAGACTGAAGAATAAGAGTCTTGGTGTCAACCAGAATTGATAGACGATGAGTGCGGGAGGAAAGTCCTTGCACTGAAGGTGATATGAGTCGTAGGCCATCAGACATACGGGCTTCCGATTGTAGCATAACCAGTCTGGCCTATATAGACCATCCTTGAGGTCTTTGCACTTGGAAGTAAAGTTCTATTCATTTTACGAAGGAAGCGGAAGAATAAGATCGAAAGGGAATTGGCATTTTTTTAAATTAATCGAGGGTTTACCCAAATTCATTTGAATACAACAAACAACTTTTGTTGATTCCATAATGTAATCAAATCGCTTTGCTGTCCCAGCCAAATATTTTGTTGTGCGTAAACACCACTAAGTTTCGTACAATTGTTTGTTTTTATGTAATTATAATTCTTAATTAAGAATTCTTTTTCGATTTCTCAATAATTGAATTCGCTTTCCAATTTCCATTTTCTCTCAATTCCGTTTGAAAATCAGACATCAACTTGACTGGGTCGAGTACCAGGTGCGTAGTTAGAAGTATGATTGAATATCTACTAGGGCGACACGCCTACGTTAATGGATGTTTCATGTAAGCCGACATTCTCTACCGTTTAGCTCAAATACTAGAAATTGCAAACTTGTAAATGTATCTGAGTATAAACTTCCCTAAATAAGCTTACTTCTCATTGACAATCTTTTAAAAATAACTTTTACATTGGCATAAATAAAAATTAAATTAATTAAATCCGATAGTATCATTCAACGTTGATTCAGTAAAGTGAGAATATTTTCGAAATATCCAGCTCTACATCATTAAATTTTATAATTTGCCAAAAAAATTCTTCATCTCCATATTCATATACATATTTTCAATAGTCTACTTTGAAATTTAATGAATTTTTCAGATATTCGCATTTAATTATGCGGAAAATATTTATACGAAAAGTCGTTAAATGAATATTAAATTTCCATATTTTATCAGCATACTAACATTAATTAAAATATTTTATAAGTAATTCAATGAAGCTGACAATGAAAAATATTTCACAGATTCTAATTTATACGTGAGGAAATTCTCGCGTAAATTGTGGAGTCTAAATTGAAAATAAAACTGCGATTCAGAGTCAACGATCTGAATTTAACACTCTAACCCAATTTACGAAAAACGTGTGTCAACTTAAATTCTCTTTTGATCTGTGAGTAAATTGATTTTAATTAGTATCACTCGATTCTGGAGGTCATTATCCACAATGCTGTCTACGAAGGCCTGAAAAAAATGCGGGTCCTTTTTATAGATTAAAACATTTTTGGGAAGGCCGCATAGTTTCTTGACTCCTCTTGGTTGAATTAATTTTGTTAGTGACTTGAAATCGATGAATTTCACGCGTACCTAAATTGGGCGAGAGTGTTCTATTTATAGATGCAGAAAAATTACATCCGTATTGAAAATTTGATGTAAAACTTCTATTTTTATGGATCATTTCTCAATTCGCATAAAATGTTGATTTCTTTCAAAAAAAAGTAGTTTAAGACTTGTTCGACTTATTATTTTTATGAATAAATTGAATACTCACGTTCAGCTGCAGGATGATTTTATTGTATGCCCAGATCCACCTTTGCTTTGCTGTCATTTCAGGTCTTTCCTTGAGTTGTGTAGGAATGGGAGCTGGTCCCACCATTTCCAGGAGTTTTTCATCAGGAAGAGGTTCAGGAGGACTCCTTGGAGGAGTGTCCATTTGAACACTCTCATCCAAAGAAGCTTGTTTTGTTATACTTCCTACAAATAAAAAAGAAGAATAATAACTTCCATAATTCTTTATAAAGTATATTTTCAACTACTTAAAATTTTCTTACCTTTATAATAATTCAAAGAACTACCCTTACCTCTTGGACTACCAGAAGGTGGAGTTCCTTTGTAAGGTTCCACCAACGAGTTTTCCCGAGAGGCTCTTAACAAGGCTTCTTCACCTCGTTCATATCTAGTTATGATACCAAAATAGTTAATAACATTGTCCTGATGTTTATTAATTCTAATTGAGAGCTTGGATTGATTTAGATTGAAAAGGCTTAAGTTTAAATTTAAAAAAGAAAAACGCACCTTTCTAAAGTCTCATCCCTCATTTTATAATCTCCATTAACAGCATTGCTCAACGAAATTTCTGTCTTATCTATTGAGTCTTGATCCTTAAAATATCCTCTTTTGTAGCTCTCAGCCCTTGAAATCGGTTGAGGAGTCGTGAAATTCTGTCCATAAGCACTACCTCTACCTCCACTAAGTTCCCTGCTTTGATAAGAATCAGTCCTTTGAAGAGGAGGTTTAAAACCTTCCTGAGTAGTCGAGGAATACGAATCCTTTCTTTGTTGTGCATAAGAATCTCTTCTGTCCGTGTACCCATCTTCAGAATAATGATCAGAATAATGATCAGAAACATATGACTCTCCTCTCGTAAGCTTTGGTTTCTGCGACTGTTGAGACGAATGTTGGCTAATTTGGCTCTGATGAGACATCTGCGAATCCTTCCTCTGTGGTTCATGTGAAATAATTTCGGGATACTCATCCTCGATTATATCCTCTTGATACGAATCAGTTCTAGAAAGACGTTTCCCATTTGTGCTGATTGTGGGATGAACAGAGGTTGCAGTACTAACAGCGCTAATATGATTGGTAACATGATTCATCATACTCGAAACTTGACCGGAATCTGGTGGAGATTCAACTAATGTTGCTGGAGCAGGACTAGATTCACCAGCAGTTGAGTATTCAGAATAAGCTTTCCTCGGTTGACTACTGCTTACAGAACTGACAGCAGTTTCGAAAGAATCCTTAAGCTCATCATCTCTCGATTCTAAAGAATCAGTATTCTGTTGGAACAAGGGGCTCGTATCTCGCTTCCCAAGTTTTCTCCTCCTTGCTGCTCCGGTTGAAGAAATCTCCGGTTTTTCTTGAGACGGGTAGAAATACTCAGACTCGCTGGAAGGATAACCATTAGTTCTTGTCTGACCTCTAGGCGTAGTGACAGACAATTCAGGCACTTCGCTTTTCCTCCTCTCATTACTAGCTGGATCTTTATTATATTCCTCAAAAGACCCCTGGTATGAATCTTGATAGGCTTCATCATACTGTTCTTGGTACGGATACTGATCTTGATCTTGATACTCATTCTGATCTCGATACTGATTCTGTTTTTGGTATTGATCTTGATCCTGGTACTGATCCTGATTCTGATACTGATCCTGGTTCTGATCCTGATATTGATCCTGAGTCTGGTATTGATCCTGATTCTTGTATTGATCCTGATTTTTGAACTGATCCTGATTCTGATACTGATCCTGATTCTGATACTGATCCTGATTTTGGAATTGATCCTGATCTTGAAACTGACTCTGATAATCATTCTTATAATCAGTCGTGTCTTCTCCCTTGCTGTAAGGAATATACTCTTGATAATCCTGTTTCTCGAAGGAGTCTCGATAAGTCTCTTGAGTACCGTAAGAGTCAGTGTAACCATCATCTTCAGGAACCAAAGCAGCAGGTTGGTCGTAGGATTCCGGATAGGTCTCATGATAAGCGTCGGAGGTAACAACATCGTATTTATTATCGTATAAACTCTGCTTATAAGGCTCGTAACTTGAGACGTTATTCTGATCATAGAGACTTGTCGATACAGGTGTATTATAATCTGTATACATCTCTGTAAAAGAATCTAGTTTGTAGTCTTGTTGATACTGGGTGGTTACTTGTGGCTGAGTTGGTAGATGAGGTTGAGTTATATGTGATTGCGTTGTTACATGTGATTGCGATGTTAGGATTGATTGGGATGTTAGAATTGACTGCGATGTTAGAAGGGATTGCGAAGTTAGGACTTGAGTTGATAAGGGTTGAATGTTTTGGTCATAGTCCATGGACTGATAGTTCTCTTGTGTTTTTCCGTATTGATCGTTAGCTGCACTAATTTTTGGATATGTTGTCTCTTGATAAGGCTCCTGATAAATTTGTGAATTCGTGTCTACGAAGGGCTGATAATCATCCTTGTACGAGTTCTGTGCGTATGGTTGTTGTCCTTGGTTGTAGAGGTCCTGCGTCGGAGGATTCTCGTAACTTTGGCTATACTGATCCGCCGCTTGAGGTACGAAATGATCAGGTACGTACTGATTATCCGGCGCTGATCCAGTGATATGCGATTGATTATAGATCTGATCAGGATAAACGCTTTCCGTGTAGGTGTCCTGTTGAAGGTTGTCTTCACTACGGTAAGCATGATTATAATCCTCGTTGTACTCGGACCTATAGTAACTTTCCTCAGAAGGAGTTCTCGTTCGTGGCAGTTGTCTTCCAAGAGTCGTGGGAAGAGAGGCAGGCTTACGACCAAGAATTACGCTACTCGGCTTAGAAGGGGTTGGGGGTAATTTTTTACCAGTACCTTCCTGGCGTGAAAAGGAACGCTGCAACATTTTTCTGTGGCGGGCACTTTGGCTGCTGAAATTAAAAAGGATTGTTCATTAGATTCTTTTACTTGAACACCTTCTGCAAATCAATATACACAGCCAAAGGTTTCTTAGTACTTCCTGTTACCGACATTTACCAACACCCGATAACTTTCTATTGTTTGTGTCCGTGCTAATTGACACCGCTTTGGGGTAAACAGGGAAATTTTGGTAACAGGAATCTACTTTTAAAAATAGCTTAGCCTTATTTTTTGTTGTCTTTATATACCAGTACCTATAATCGAGTTCTTCGGACTCGTAGCTACGCTGTCTAGTAACAGTGGGTCTGTAATCAGGCCTGTGAATACCAATACTAGATGCAGGCCTTTGTGGAAGCGTTTTTCTATTTCTCTTATTTTCATAATGTGTACTGGATCCTGAGAGCCACTTCCCTCCACTATCCCATTGTCTGTCTTCATCATCTTGTCCATACCTGAAAAAAATATATTACGCTATAATCTAAAAAATATTTGGTGATTTAATTGGCTAATCGTTAGTGAATAATCAATTTACCTTTCATTTTGAAACATGTATCCCGTAATATTATCATAGCATTTATTATAACCCATGTCCGTTTGACATTCTGGGTAAGTGGCACTCATTTTTCCAACCCTTCCATCCCCTACGTAGCTATCGTAATAGGAATGATCATCGTATAAAGTCGTTTGCCTTTCCAAGGAGGGTCTTCTATAAGGACCTGCAACATAAAGATACTGTAATCAATATAACAATTTTTAAACAATCAATTTTTTTTATTGTCAATTATTTTCTACTTCTTTCACACCTCTAAATGTATTTTACTTGAAAGATATTTATTTTTGAGTTATTTATAACTGAAATATGTTTGTTTAAATGGTCACTTTGTAATATTACAAGTAATATTTTTGAAAGCATTACCTTTCCTTCTCGAGGACGAGCTTGTAGTTGTGCTTGGATAATACTCTGTGTCACTATAAATCCTCGTCTCGTCATTTTTCGTTCCATGATAATCGTAATAGCCTTCGCTGTACCAACCATCCTGACTGAAAAGTAATTCAATTTTATGAGAAATTTGCTAAAAACAAATGAGTTTAAAATATTTCGTTTCAAAGCTATGATTTTGCTCATTGTATGTAAATGATTAAATCTACATTTGTTAAATCAGCAGATAATGATTTCTTTCAATTATTAAAATTTGTTTATTATTACGAAATATCGAAAAAAAAATTTTGTACAATTGCATTCTAGAATTTTTGTGTTTAAAAAAATTCCTTTACTTTGCCTAGAGAATGCTCATGATAATGGTAATATTAATGGTAATGAAACGTCGCTCTAATAATTTCTAATGGATTCATAACGGGTTGAAAACTATGATAAGACAAGAAGTATGAAATGACATTGCATTGCAAAAGAACACAGAATTTCTCACGAGACTCCCGTGTATTCTTGTCGTACCTGTCCTCGTAATCCCACGTGTGCTTCCTTCGTCTGAATCACAAAAAAATGATACCATTTTCTCTCAGTGTTAGAATTTAAGATTATGAGCTTTCTATTTTTTAAAAATTCAGCGCGTCTTTGTTTTAAAAATCTTTTTACCTCTACCATATCCATTTTATATGTCTTTTCTACCACCAAAGTGGAGAGACTAATATCTTTTATATTATTCACGTAATCGGACTTGTATTGTGTCAAGCGTCATTATAAAATTTTTAGAATATTAGAATGCTTTTCAACAAGATTTTTGAAAGTTTTATTAAAAGTATTGATCTTTTGTATTTATCATTTTTATTTTTACCTATATTCCTTGTAATGTCTTGGTCTGCTATTGTAAAATAGTGGCTCGGAAGACTCTGCGATTTGTTGTGTAGAATACCTTTGAGGAGGACCTTCTTCAGGGTAAGGTTCATCGTACCGCGGACTATGACCTCTACTATATCCACTATAACTACCTGGAGCCAGTCTGCCGCTCACAGTTCCCGGAATCTAAACCAAAATTTATTATTTATTATACCTTCAAATAACAAAATATATTTTTAAATATAATAACGTGGATAAAAGGATTAATTTCTTATGGTAAGAGGTTTGGAGACTTAAGACAATTGAAATTATAAATGAAAAACTTCTTTGATATTTGAAAATCATTTTTTCTAAAAACTTAATCCTTTATTCGATTGTTTAGATTTAGGTTTAGTTACCTGATGATCATCTCTCTCATAGCTGTTCTCTCTGGATGTTTCGAGCGATCGTTGAGGCGTTGCTAGTTGATTGGCTGCGGTTCGAAATTGCGATGCGGAACTGTTTGCACCTTGTCCACACACCGGGTAGTTCAAATCTGACGTGTAATCCGAATCCTCCGAATACCCCGCTGAAAATCAAAATTGAATTAGAAATTCTGAAGTATTAGTTTTTACAATCTTAATTTACAGAAAATAATTTTGTTTCGCGAAATATACAACGCTGTTAAAGTTTTTAATATAGGTATTTCAAAAAGTAATTTCGACTTTGACAATCTAAATTGCTAGCCGCTTGTGCCATTCGAAATCAAGAGGTGAAACTTAGTTTCTGTAAAGTGAAGAAACATTGCTACTTGAGTATACATATAAAGTGCAATGCTCGATCGATACCGGTACAACCAACTTCTTGAAGTCTTGGGAACTTTCAAGAAGTTCTAGAAGATGGCGACAGATGACGATATTAAAAATACTTTACAACAATTTCAAAATTTTAATCTAAAATAACATCTGTATACAGTCCCTCCTACGAGTAAGGAATTTTAAATTCGTGAAACAAATATTAAATTTGGAATTTTTTCCCTCTGTAGGATTAATTAATTAATATTCAATTTTGAAGTTAGATTTTGAATTCTTCGTTTTATGCAAAACGTATCGAAATTAAATATTTTTTTGCTCTGTATGCGGTCTTATATTTGAAAAAAGATTAGCGCTACAGAGCGAAAAAATATTTATCCATAATTTTCGTTGAGTAAAATGGAGAATGAAATGTTGGGCTCGGCTCCAACTCTCTTGAATTCTTGAAAATTTTTCCAAATATTGATGTAATCAAATGTCTTTACCTTAAAATTAAAAAAATGTTTATTTGAAGGGCCTAAAATAATATACGAGGCTGAAGTGGAAGAATTAAAGATTCACCAGGAAAGTACTCTAAGAAAGACAAGAATTTAAAGAGAATACTCAGATTAATGCATGAGTAATCAAAATGAGAGCAATCGTTCAGCACCTGAAGTGAAGAGGGATGACAAAAGGAAGTAGTAGCTATTTAGGAATTAAGATGACAAGTACTTACAATGGCCTGTATTGTATAATATCTGTCGACGTGCCTGTTCCGCTCTTGCCTCCTGGTCCATCGTGTTATTCAGCATCTCCAGTTTCCTCTGCAGATCCGCCGCTTCCGTGTTTTCCGGGTCTTGAAAAGGTGAAAATACAAGTTTATTAGGATCAGTATAAGTAGAAACTACCCCTCGCAGGGACGTACCGTAATAATTAGAGACCGGTTCGATCAGTAGATATCAGAATAATAATTACTATATTAAATAATTACATTCTCATTTTTTATTAGGATTGTTCAAATAAATATAATAAAAATATAAGTAATTTCAATCTATAATATGTATATAATCCCGTATTCCGGTACGATACGACCCTGGATCTTTATTCATGATGCCATGCAATTTATATCTTTCGGTGCTGGTATATTTATTGTTTTGTAGCAAGATTGTAATTTCCGTGATTCTCAATACAAGCGAGACAATTTGTTTGTTCCAACTTCAGCAACGACTGATATAAACCGCTTTGCTATTCATCAGACATCGCTAGAACAAGGCTGCGCCACTTTAAAACACACGAGCACACCAAAAGCCTTCCAAACAAACGGTTAAGTAGAAGAGTTTAGTGGAAGTATTAGAGAAGATGAGAAAATATTCCAAGACATTACTTTCATGAAATATACGAAGATGATATTATATCTGGTGAAAGTAGGTTCAAGATTTTTAGAAATAGGAATAACAGTGTTGAGAGAACAGATAAGAGGTACACGAAAAAAACTCTATGGTTCTAACAACCACAGGCAACTATTTAATAATAGTTGTACCATATTTTACTATTTCTGTGATTGTCACAACCATAGCAGATTTTCCAATGTAGAAGAAATCATTAACTGATGATTCATTAAGGAAATGATTCTGATTCTATTTCACAGCAGATTGTTTCTGCCTGAAAAAATTGATTGCTTCTGATATTATTGATTGAGAGAGTATCTGGAAGAATCTTTTTGCAAAAAAAATGAATTGTCGCTTGAACAACATTTTGCAGAGCACGTCTTGAAGCGATCTGCCATTATTATATTAACGTCGAGGACATTCTATGGTGGTTAGGACGTGTTCTTGCAGCGCGTGCTTTATTTTCCCGGGATGAGGGTAGGTGTAAGGGGAGTTGAAAGGGATAGGTAAAAGGTAACAAGGCAGCAGCGTTCTCCACGCGGCACTTCGACCTTTACGTACCTAGTGCATCAATTTCCCGCTCCACGTACCAATGGTCTCTTCTCAGCCTTGGTGGCTGGTTCGAACTTCGAGTACCTACTTCTAACTCGATATCCATACACGAGGGAGACCAAGAGCATTCGTGCTTTCAACCTAACTTTACAACTCCTCTATTTCTCCTCTGATATGCTCTCCTAGCTTTCTTAATACTGATTCTTTGTACAAAAAATCCTTTAATCCGTATCTTAAATTTTCCATTAAAAAGAACCTTCTATTCAGATGGGTTTAATATCAAGATCAACTACCAAACACCCCTATCAGTACACCTGTACTTAAGTTGGGATGAAGCATATTAAGCCAACATGTCGTCCTCAACTGTAAGCTTTTATTTTCTAATTACTTATGCAAATTAGTTCTATGAATTCCACGAGGCAACTTAGTAAACCTTGCAACAACACTCCGCAAATCTCTTGTTTACCCTTTATCTCTTCACCTTATTCAATATTATTCGAGGATGCCACCGATGCTTAAATGGAATTAAATTAGAATTTCTATCACGAATGGGGTATAATGGCTTCGGGTTTCGTGTCCATGTTAAACAGCAAATCTAGATTCAATTTATTTAATGAAATTCAATTTTATATGTATTATATTAATTAAGTATACTTACAGAGTGTCTAGTGATCAGGCAATTTTAAATTTCCGATTTTTCCGGATTTCCCGGTCAGCTAGACACCCTGACTTTATCAATCTAATTAAAAACCAAATCTGGAATTTTCCTGGCTATTTCACAGTTTCTCTATCAAGTCGCCACACAGAAAGTTTTTCCATTAATTAAATATTATGGTAGAACTTTCTATTACTCCTCTGATTATTATTTCTCCTGAAATTCTTTTAAAATTCATGATATCCCTTGAAACCTCATAAAAGTCCTTAAAACTACTTAATACCCCATCAAATATTCTTAAATCCCTTAAAATATTAAATACTCAAAATCTTCTAAAATATTATTAAATCTTTTAAAATGTCATTATCTTCAAATAGAAATCCAATAAAATTCGCTGCAATGGCGTGGAAACCCTTAATATCTTTAAAATCTCAATAAATTTCAAAATGTAATTGCAAACAAAGTTTTCCAACTAATAATCGAACATTGAAAGAACTGTCTATTACTCTTTCAATTATTAAATCTCAGAAATAAAACATAAAAACGTTTCAAACTGACATTTCTGAACCGAGTACAAAATCATTAAATGACAGATTCATTAAGAAAATAAAAATGGTTGTAAAACTCAATTAACCTTGCTGGAAAGAATAGAAGGTAATAGTAATAAAACTTGATGCTTAATACTTTTTCCCTCTTTTCAGAATCTGCTGTTCTCAAGTGTTTCCGTTTTCCCATAAAGTTATATGCAATAAAATAAAAATAAAAACGAGAAAAAGAAGTGCAAGTATAGACGTAAAATCCAGCGTAGTAGAATACCTATAAATATTCTTCTAGGAACACCTATCTATTACTCTCTTATTAAAGCGCATCAATTGCTTTCGCGGTATTATCTAAAACCGGGTTAAAGCGACACTTATAAGCGTTCTCAAATTATTGGACTTGGATTTAAAGTCGAAACTGGATTAAAATAAAAAAAAAATATAAAATAAAAAAATAGTAAAAAAAAAAAACTTTTTCTCGTAATATTACAAATGTCCGTAAAACATTTATTTTTGTTGGGGACGAGATTTTGCGAGCATGCATTCTACGTTCGAATGAGATGCAATTAAGAAAAGGGTCAAGTGAAAAGTCTCGGAACGCAAATAGTTCTTTCCTTCATGCTGATGTACAGCCCCAACTTTTCATCCCCTATCTTGCTTATTATTCATCAAAGTTTTGCCATTTAAAATCAGCCTCGATTCCGAAAATCGTTTCGTACGCTTTTATAGTAGCAAAATAAAAGTAAAGTCGTAATACAGTCCACGAGTAACAGCTGGACGCTGATATATTGACAAACTTGAAAGTGTCCCAGCCGGAAAGCTTTCCACGGCCTTCCTTTACTCGTCTTTCCATTTTCCCTTATCTTCTAGTTTTACCGAGAAAAAGAGAATAGCACAATTGAAAATTCGCGAAGATTCAATAGTGCCATTGTAGTAAACTCATGGTAACGGCTACTTGAGATTCTACACTCGAAGATCCATTTGATCCCGAGTTTTGGAAGTTCCCCAAAGATTTATTAGTTCCTTCTTAATCGACCATCCCTTTAACACTGACTAGGGTAATTAACTTTTCAGTTTATCCAATCCTGTTCCATTTATTCTAGTTTCCTTTATGAAATCCGACTTTTTGATAAATGATTTTTTAAAATTCAATTTAATGTTCTCTCAATCTAAATTAATAAGAATTTGAATACTAAATTAATCATTTTTTACACTTTTTACTAAATAAAATAGTAGGTCATTTATTACCAAAGTTCATCGAACATCTATAATGTTAATTTTGTATAAACATGTTATTATTGTCTTATTATATAGATTTTATAGTTTATTTATCGAATTGGAGAAGATTTTGGATTGTTTTCAAGGATTTCGAACGACAATGAAGAATTTTCAGTTATTTTATGAAAATTTAATGGATTTAAAGGGATTTAAAAAATAAAATTAACTAATTCAGGTTGAGAGGGTACAATTTTAATGATTTAAAAACGATTTAAATAACTTGAGATAAAAAATGGATGAAAATATGATGAATATTACGAAACTAAATTACTTTCTACTATACTGAAAATTTTTTAAAAAGAATAAATGGCATTCAGAATGAAAGTTGCAGTTTTTATTACGCTTTTAATTTGAAATATTTCACCAGTCAAATAAACGAAACAGCAAACTTCCCACAGGGTTCAAAGAAATGCAAAGAAGTTCTGGCCACGGGAACTACTTTTCACCAAAGGCCACACCTTTTGTGTCTCAAAACTTATATAGTCGTCACGAACAAATTATTAACGTAGTAAAACGAACTACACGTGCCTCTTATTAAAAGCACGCAATACTAGAACTTGGGCACAAAACAAGTAAAAAAAAATAATCTAATAATTTATTACGTGCACTTTAACTCACACTGTTTATCTCTCGTATCACTGTATTAAAATAAATCTTCATATAGAATCTAACACCGAGATAATTTGAATCATGTCAGTAAATATGCACGGTAAACACACAAGCATCGCGTGTATGCACGATCTGCTATTATTTATTAATTTCTTGATCTCCGAGAAAGAAACTTAATTAGTGGAAACTTTCAAAACAATATAATTTCACTTCAAAAGTTTCAGAGTAAAATTTACAGTACTTAATTAATAAAGTTAATTAATTAATTAATCTGCCAGAAAGATATTAAAGAAAGCTTCCAGCAATAGAATCTAAAAGAAGAATTATAAAATAATTTTGCATATCAAATTTGAGGTGATTTTATTTTCGCGATATTGATCAAATTTCACCTTCAAGTATCAAATACAAGAAGCGAACCAATGAACAGGAAAATTCTCTTAAAGTACTCTTTCGCTACAGAGGAGATTCAATAATTTCTGAAAGAGGAAGAAAAAAGGTTGAAAAGAGGATTTAATTATTATCGAGTAATTTACAACCTCTTAATTCTTATTTCACTTCTGTTTAAGCGAAAAAGTGTTTACGAATTCATCGTAAACACTTTTTTTTTATATGCAAAAGGTGCTGAAAAGAAATTTTCACTTGCTAAGCAAGCTGAGGTTCTGCGAGGAGAAACTTTTTGCTTAGAGCGTGTTAGTTTATGCTCTCCGACCCTTTTATCTCTACCGCCCTTCTTTCACCCACCCTTCTGCATGATATATATCTAGCGTTCGTTTGACTCAACTACCGCGTGTAATTATTCCATTTCGAGCCTCGTGTAGTTAATCTACCTGCGGAAGAGAATATAAATCTAGTCTGCGAGGAGAAATTCGCTCGCTATAATAAGCAAGAAATGTACTTTTCAAATTGTTTTAAAAAATTAATTTGACGTTTAAAAATTTTCGTTATAATTCTATTATCTGTGAATAGAATTATCTGCAGACATACTTAAGATATCAGATATATGTATTTTATGTTATTATGTATGGACTGTGTCGTTAGAAAATACATAGAAAGCTTCTATAGAGTCAGGTTTTTGAAATTGTAAACTCAAGTTTCTATTATCTCAAGTACAATTTGTAAAAACTGTAAAATAAGCTCAGAACAAACATCCTATTACTGAACAGAGAAAGGATTAATTTTGTGTATAAATAGCATTTGAGTCCCTTGAAGGAAATCTTCTTGCGAGTGCTTATTTTGTAAGCTCTGCTAATTAAGCATGTTATGTATGATATTTCATAAGGAAACTGATATTTCATAAGAAAACTGAAAATTCATTTAACTTTAAACAAAAATATCTCTAAACTCAGTTGGAAAATATTTCAGTAATAAATAAATTCATGAAATATCGTAATTACGTATTATCGTAATTAAAAAGTACTTTTAGAATATGTCAATGGTATATACACGTAATAATGCTAGTAATTTCATGCTGAAATCTATATATCTGGATTCTCTTCAGTAACTATTTGGATTAGGAAATGCACAATGCACTTTGTGCTCATTTCTAGTATGTATATTTAAGAACAGTTACGAGTATTGTAGAATCTGAGGAACTCGAAGTACACAACAAACGAGACGACAGTTACAATCAGATAAATTGAGATTTATGCAAATTGGTTCGGTGGAAGAGTATTTTCTGAAATGAACGGTAAAAAGCTGGAATTGGAAAGTATACTTAAAAACTGTTCTATATGTACAGCTGTACAAGATTAAGCAATTTTTCAAACGATCCATAAAAGAGAAACAGAGAAAACACTACTATTTTTTTAAGTTGCAACTAATTTTGAAAGTCTCGCCATATATCGAGATCATCGGATTCATAAACCTTGATTAATTACAGGAAGTAACAGGAAGACCTAAAGTCGTACTGGCTCGTCATGAAATCGCTATTAAAGAGTAATTTCTTGTAGAAAACTGAAAAAGAGAGGAAATGAGAGAAGAAACGAGAAAAGGAAAAAGAGACAGGATGAAGAGAACGAAAGAGATAGAAATTAGAGAGTTAAAGAAATAGAAAGAGAAAAAGGTAGAAGGTGAATGAATAATTTATAGTAACAGTGTCGCAGCCATAGCTCGATGCATTTGCAGGTACCCTCTTTCTTTTGGAATCTTTGTTCGAGTTTCCTTTCTTTTATCAAAGTTTTATTGCACATGTATATATATATATATATGTGTGTATGTGTATACGTATACATGTATATGCATACATATATATATATTTTTTTTATTAACCCCCCTCTGGTGCTATCGCCGCGCCACTGCATGCACGTGCGATGATGTTCGTGGTGTGCTCTTTGTGTAGTTTCAGATTTATGAAAGAAAAACTACCATTCAAGAACTCGAGAAGTCATGAATTCAGAACGAAAGTAGGAATTTTATTAATTTCACAGCCTTCAAAGTTCATAGGCTTTCCAAGGAAGTTTTTGGAATTCTCGCGTCCTTCCATTTTGGTTTTTTGGGGGTTTATTGAACTTTAAATCTCCCTAAGAGAGAGCACTAAGGGAAAACAGAGAAATCTAGGTTTCTTAAAAAAAAAATATCACTCTAAGTGGTAGGTGCACTCGGAATTTTAGTGTTCGATGTACTGCGTTTTAAGCACGCCATACTCGAGAAATAATGATTAAGGGAGCACTTTTCTCAGAAGCAAATTATCGTTTTTCTTGGTAAAATATTATTCAAATCTGTAAATATTAGTAAATCTTAAATAGGAACAGCAAGACTCTGAATGATCTGAATGATCAAGTATCTGAATGAAATAATTCCAATGGTGGGAAATTTGTAAAATATCCGGGAAGATTTTGAGAGAAGTTCAATCAAATTGCATATTTCTTGCTCTTAATTCTGAATGTTTAGGAAAATGTTACTGATTGGTTCAATGAAATTGTTTTTCCCGGTGTACATTAATAATTTTGTGTGTCAGTATGCAGAGTATGCACGTACTGCCATAGAAAAAGCATAAACATCGAACATCTTATAAAAAACATTGGGCTATCCAAACTTCGTTCACACACAGGTAAGTATCGCATGTAAAAATATTTCAAAATAATGCAGTGCGCATGTCGACATTTCTTGAGTGCTCTTTGGATTCTACATATTTAATTCAATTTTTTTATAACTGAGTTAAGAATGGATATATTAAAATAAAAAAGAAAAGATGACATATTCTTTCTTCCTCTTTGATAATTGCCTTAAATTATCCAATTAACAATTATTTTAATTAATTAACTATTATTTAATCTCCAAGGAGCACTCAACTAAAAATAATATCCTTGGTGCAGTGGCTGGCGAGCAAGAAGGGATTGGCATTGCTAAATTACGTATTAAAACGTGGATCTTCGTACCGTGGATGCGTAACTTGTGGATAGAAGAGGGTGGAGGAATTTGCCGAAAGTGATTTGAACTTGCAGAACGCAATAAAGCGGAAGTGAGAAAAAGTAAGACAGAAAAAGAGTCGAGACTCGAAAGTTTTTCTCAATTCCCCCTTAATTTGCCGCCCACTCCGTAAGGTCTGGGAGAACTTTTCATCTGATCGATGAAACTCGTTAACGGTACCGTCCACATGACGAGAAGAAAAGACGTGAAACGAATTTCGAAAATAAAGAACATTTTCTCTGCAAGGAGAAACACTTTTTGCACAATGCAATAAAAGTTTAGGTAGCAAGGTTTTCATTATCAACAATCATTTCTTAAGTCAGAGACTTGAAAAAAAATCGCACCACTGACTTCCTCCATTTCATTCCAAAATTGATCTTCTAATATTTGAAAATCCTTCATAAATTATTTTTAAAACGTATTATTTTTTAAATGTATTACTTTTGCCAGTTTTTTAATAGACAGTGTTACGAATCCACGATATTGGAGGAACCACGGTTACGATTATATTCAACCGGGAATTCGATCGAAGACAGTCGATGATCTTGCGATCTGGCGACCTCGATGATCTTGATGAGGGTACCTGTGCCACACATTGGCCGGGCTGCTTGCAACTGCCTAGCCATTTCGCTCGTTAGCAGGGTTTTCCATCCGGTGGGTTGTTCATACTTTCCTGATTGGCCAATATAATTTTTTCAATATTTTTTTTACAATAACCAGGGTGTCTACTAATAAAATTTCCTCACGAAATTCAAAGACAATTCCCGAATGTTTTCCACACATGAAAAATAAAATGAAGGTCAATTCTCGGATTTCCTTTAATTCCCGTATAGTAAACACCCTGACTAACAAGTCTATACGGCAAAAAGCCCAAATCCCAATCGACTTTTTACCTCATTTTTTCATCTCACGTTCTTTTATTACAATTTATTTCCAGCCTTCAAATATTGAGTCTCCAGATGTGACTATCAAGCGAAAATAAGAACCATATTTCTTTTAATAAAGAACTACGTAAGGAATACGTAATTACTCATTGTTGTTTTGACATTTTGATGAACCGGAATTTTCTCTAAACTTCTTGAAACTGATTTCGAATTCATACTCAGCATCGACGGCTCATAAATTCTCAAGTATTATAGAAGAGGCAGGAAGTGAGAAAGAGTGAAAAATAATAAATTGCGAGAGTGACTGCTACTTCAAAACAAGATAGGCTATCCACATTTGGTATGGAAAATTGAGAGACCCGGCCAGATGGGCTTCGTGGTTTGGGTAAGTGGATTGTGATTTATAAGTTCACTAAAATTCCCCTTGAATAAACCAACAAGGTATCAAAAGTATAAATTCACGCGAACCGAACATCTATTCGAATATCATATCGTCAACCTATACTTTCCAACTTATCCTTTCGATTTGATACCTACTTGTCGCTCGTACGTCTTGGAATTTTTCACACTGCGATTGCTTTTCAGATTTATTATTCATAAGCAGAATGAAAACAAACTCCGAAGATTCCAATTGCAATTTCAATTGCATTCCAAGATTCTTGCGAATGCAATTGAAAAAATACTTTGATATTCCTTTCTTTTTCAAAATGAACATCTTTCCGTAATTTTTTTATCTGAAAAAAGAGAAACTTTGCCTGAAAATAATTTCCAATAATTGGAAATATAAGCTTCTGTATTTAACGATCGAGTGTGAAAACTTCAACAGGCGTTGAAATCTCTTAAAGTAAAGCGTCTTGTGCTTCCTATAAGTACTTCACTATGCGCCAGGTAGTACAAAGTTGTGTAGGCATCGAGCCAATGGCTGCGAAGTTTCGAGACTACTCAATTAAAAGTTACTGTCACGAAATCAGCCAAGTGCGAAATTTTTCCAGTGTTAGGAGAATTTTGTTCTATATTTCATTTTTTCCCCTTACAAGTTATATAAATGACACATCTTTCAAACTTTTTTCCCTCACACGACAAAAAAAAGGTTAATTGATTAATTAAAGAGCACTTGATAGTCACACCAGTTCTCATAGTAGACCAGAATAGTAATTTTTGCTCAAATCTATATCGAAAAGCAAAATCTTTGAGAGTAAGTTTGCTACAAGAAGCTAATTGTCTCAAGTGTCAATAGTTGTAAATTAATCTTCAAATATAAATTCTAATCAATTGAGTGTTTCTTTTAGTAAATTAATTAACTGCCAATCGATATTTGAGATTACTGTCCAATTACAAAATACTAGCATCTTTTTTTAAGAATAAGTTGGAGAATAAGTTTGAAGTTGAGACTTGAGACAGTGGCTGCTATAAAATATATTTACTGCAACTGAATTTTTCCCTTCTGTTTTGCAACAAGTAGAAGAGAATACGTGCAAACTAAAAGAAGCGAAGATTGAATTTTTCGAGGGTTTACTTACCAAAAGGTAGTTCGAAACGACAGTCGATGAGGAGAGTGTGGCCAGTTGGACCCTTGGTGCCAACTACCTCGCCCCCTCTCATCTCTAACTCGGAATCGAGGCTGACCCATTGTCCAGATCCATCCTATAAAAACGATACAGAATCAGTTAGAGGAATAAAAAATCTCTTCTTAAAATCTACTAACTTACAATCAGATACTTTAGGGCTATTCAAGCATTACGTAACGTGTTTTCTTTTGTTTAAAATCAATATTTTGTTTAAATCAAGTTGGTTTAAATAAAGATGAGAATAAAACAGCCACGAAGTTGAAAAGAACCACTGATTTAAACAAACGAAAAATACGTTACATAATACTTGATTAGCCCCTTTATTACAAAAAGACTTATTATTACAATTAGACTTCAAAAGACATAAATAAATATTTATTCATCATTGTCTTTGGCAAAAATGTCCTTTGGGTAAATTACTTTGAATTTCGTAATCAAAATATTTTAACTTTGGTAAGCGAATGCCTTTTAAAGTTTCTTTCATAATAACTCTAAGTTGACTAGAAACTTCCACTGTCCCTTCAGAGAAGTTAATACTTTAAAATTCACTTTTAGTTATTAGAAGTTTAAAGAGTGTTTTAAGTACTTTTAACTTATATTTTCATTTCATGTATTAATAAAGTTAAAAAATTCTATTTTATCTGTATTTTTATTGCTAACTAAACTCCGTAAAGATCAATTATTTTCTTGTCAGAAAATATAGTATTATATATTGTCAGAAGCAGTATAATTTACAAAGTCTAACAACTTAAAAAAAAACAAAAAAACTTTAAAAACTTATGGAAAATGATAAGATAAGAGACAATTGTTAAAATGTATTCTCATTTGAATTTCTAACTTCAACTCCCAAATGTTGGAACATTTCAAAAATGAATGAGATTATCCGTTTTAAACGCCTCGATCAATTATCTTCAGATTGTTATCATTCTGTGTGATTATCGTCACCATGGTGGAATCTCGGTACTCGGGGCTGTAAATGGCAGTAGTTAAAAGCAATTTTCTTTATCAGACTATCTCATCGGCACTTCCGCTAATTTGGAATTTCTTTTACATCGAATTTCCACAGAATCTCATTAGTTCTCCTTTTAATGCGCCACAGTTATAAGAAAAGAAAGACTGCATTCATATTAAACTTAGAAAATTGGGGCAATTAATTCATCTTTCATATCTGAACTTAAAAGTTCTTCACACATTTTTTGCTTGCAGAGAACTTTGCTCTGAAGAAACAAAATCTCTTCCAAAAAGTGTAATATTTTAACAATTTAGAATAACAAAGAAACTTTTTTTAAAGCTTCATAGCTATTTTATTTTTATTTTTCGAATTGCGGTATTCCGTGTTTAAACGCTTACAGCAGTAACGATTCTAGAATACAATCGGTAGAGCAGGTTTGTAGAATGTAGAATGTAGAGTGCATGAAACCGTAATTTCTCGTCCTCGTTAAAATTTAACCCCAAACGCGAGCACGAACAAGCATCCCGCACGGGATTGAATGCTTCAAACGATCGAATCAGTAACGTTTAACCAGGAAATTTTATGACTCCTTTTTTTGTTTAGCTCTTCACCAATGAAATTGAATATCACGATAAAAAGTGGTGCACTTGTCTATTACGAAAATTGGGCTGTCATTCATTATAGTTATAATGAGAAATACGAGTAAGCCATTTGTTTACTACACTTAACGCCGTTTTAATTCAATATTCCGCTTGTGAATCAAATTTATATATTTCCTACTCGATTAATTTTTTATTTTGTCTTCTTTCATTGACCTATCGACCACATTTTCCATTCTCTCGCTTCTAACTATTTTCAGACGATAATTATTGCTCATCATTTATTATTAAGGAATTCGTTATTATTGACACTTGCAATTAAAATAATTTCTTCTATTAATTATGTACTTCAATTTAAAAAAGTTTCCTTATTAAAGTCTCGCCGATTCATAATTAAACATATTTACATTCATCAAAGAAAAACTTTGATATATAAAATCAGTTTTCTTGCAGAAAATTGTTTATAATTTGGGCTAATTATTATTTCTGTTTATAAGTTCCTTTTTTTTAAAATAAAATTGATAAAAACAACAAATAAATTATATAAATGCTTATCTGAAAAGCAATATTTCAGTTTACGACTTATTTCCTCCCTTTATACTTTTTCTTGAGATGATCTCAACTGGAAAAATACAGTTAGAGAAAAGTTGAACTTCTCGCGAAAACAAGAAACAAATTTCAAGCGCTGCGGCTACACTATTGCACACAGGAGCAAATGGATTTGTTTGTCCCGAAAATTCATAGTCAATAATGGATGTCCACCAGAAAAAAAAGAGGAAAAAGGAGAAAAGCCAAGAACACGAACTAATAAAGGGTCGTGGTGAATAAAGAAAAGAATAAAAGTGCTTAGCAGGATTTTCAAGCTAGTGAGATATTAATAGGAATTTATGTTATTGAATTAATGAAAAACGGTGGTAGCAGAAACCTCTTATTTTCTTAATTCCTTTTTTCCTCGTTTCATTCGCTTATTTTTTTCTTGTTCCTCGTACCTGAAATCTACAAGGTTAACGAGAATTTTCAATAAATCTTTAATACCCGTCAACAACAGAAGATCGTCGGACTTCTAGATAAACGACAGGTGATTAACGGTGCGATTTATTCTCTGGTTCTCGTCGGGAAAAGTTTTGCGGTTTCAGTAGTGATCAGAAGATTCAAAAGCTAGTTAAAAGATCCAAAAAGTAATTGAACCCACGTGACGATTTATCATAAAATTTCAAGAGATTTAACAAAAGTTGCAAGTGTCAAAAACATTTAGATTAATTATTTGGAAAAGTTTTTTCAAACCCAAAATCCACTTCCCGTATAAAAATTAAAATCAAGGACAATTTCCGGATTTTCTTAAATTCCAAAAAATGCAATTAGTAGATTTCTGATAATAGAGCAAGGTATCATAGAGAAATTGAATTATATTTAATGATCTAAAGTAGCAGGACAGAAAATAGAACGAAATAGGTTTGAAGCAAGCAAATCTGCTAAACGAAAATCGTTAAAAGGATTACTGAATTATTCCATGAAATTCCGGCTTGGTAAAGGCTAAATTCAGAAATACCGTCCCGTTCTGCAATAATCGATAATTTTAAAACTTGCATTGGCTCTCCGTAGCCCGTGACATACAAATAAGTTACTTTGTAAACACCGAATCAATAATATTAAATAAAAGTCACCAGCTCACATTAACTTTATTTGAACAAAATGTGTCCAATTGAAATAGCAAGTCAAATATTTATTTTTGTGAAAATGCGAGCATATAAACTTCGCATTTGACTTTAACTGTTAACAAAATATAATTTAAACTCAAAATTAATGACTCTTTTCATTGGATATACCAGTTACATATATGTGGCAACTTTTAATTAAACCCAGAAGCCCTAAAATTTAATTTCAATGGTACCTATGCAAATAAAAAGTTCAACACAGTTTTATCAACAAAATTCTACATAATTAAAATACAATTTATCTTTCATTCACTTTAGCAAGCTAATTGAACAAGACAAATGCCGAAATTCAATTAAAAACAATTTAATCCCACAGTTGTACTTAATTTGAAATATTACCAAATATTGAATAATTTAATTATTAATCATTTTTGCAATCTAATATTTTCCAATTATAATATTTCGACATACAAATCGAAAGATATGATTCAAGAGAATTAATGTATTTCGTATCAATTCACGTAGAATGTCAGCGAGAGGAATACAAATTATGGAAATTCTCTAATTACAATTTCAGCAACCAGCTCGTATTTTCAGGACTCAATTACCGTGAATTGAAATAGGTTTAATTACCCTAAATGAAAAATGATTAGTTTCAGTGTATGCATTAGGAAACACGAGGAAAACTAAAACTAGATATTATTCCTCGTATAAAATCGAAATCGAATAATAATAAATATGTCAATTCAAAAAAGATTTTTGGACATAAGAAGGTCAATTGTTATTATGAAAAATTATTGTTATTCGTTCTCTTATAAAATGAAATAGGGAGAGAGCTTGTGGAGGGTTTATTTAATAATTACAAATTATGGCAAATGATTCGAAGAAAATATCTCCGATCGTGAAAAGAAGATAGGGGAAACATTATCTGGGAAAAAAGGGGATTTTCAGTAAAGAGGATCGTTTAGACTTAGAGAGCAGCACTGAAAGAGCGAAAGTTCTCAATTCAGTGAATAAGAGGGGTGATAAGGTCTTGTTATTACAATGTTAGACTCTAGGTCATTTTCCAAAACTCGCGAAGAAATAAGCTTGTAATCCTTATATCTTTCTATTAAGTCGCGCTTTCTTTTTATCGAATTATTGAGTCTTTTTTCACCCCTGAAAAATTAAAAATAATCCTATCTAAAGAGAAATTCATCGGTGATAAAGCTGATCACTTTTTTCTGTAACATAATAATTTTCCATACTTTTTATCCTGTATCTAGATTTGAAATTTTGAAGATAGTTTCTATTTTTTTATATTAAAGTCAAAGCAATATTGAAATATTATTTAAAGTACCTCACAACATCCTAAAATTTCCTGAAGTTTCTTTAAATCTTTAAAAATCTTCTGCAATCCTCCTTTATCCGTCAAAGTTTTCGGTAAATTCTTATCAGTAACCTGGAAGATATGTCATTTTTTAAAATAACGTTAAAACTTTAAAACTGAAGAGGTACCAATCACTTCAACACGTCATTCCTTCAAATCTCATAAACCAATTTAATTAGCATTTTAATAAGAGCGTAATAATTAAATTAATTACAAAATAAAAAGAACAAATCAATCATTTCCTTGTAAATTCCCGCACAGTAGACACCCTGTTAAATATTAACATAAAATAAAAAAAAAAAACTAATCCGAATAAATTTAATCCAACAACCCACGTGTTAACAGAAATTGTAACTCCACAGTTTATTTATATTAAAAATAAAGCTTAATTACATCCATTTTTAGTCGAACCACTGGATATTTTAAATTGTAATATTGTTAGATACTTAAATTTAATTAATTTAATTTTAATTGTTTTTATTTTAATGTTTATTTTATCATTTATCTTAAGTTAATGAATAAAGAGCTTTTAATGGAAATGCGAGTATTTTAGTTTGATTTTATTTGAAGGAATTATCAAAATGTTTGAACACTGAAAATGAATTATTAATGGTGTGAACTGAGCTAAACGATCGTCACTGATGTCTGACTCGAGCAAGGACGCATCTACTGGAGAGCATTTTCTGCCACTAGTGGTGTCTGACGTATGCGCATACGTATCTACTTGTGAACCGCGCATCAATCAAGTGGTCGACACAACGATTTCTACGCTCACGTACTATTTACTTACGTGACCGTTTGTCACGACAGACATTGCGTTTTGTAAAGTCTACATAGACACCGTTTATCAAGCAGCCTACACCAAACAATATATTAAGGAAAAATCGAGTGCAAACCTCAAATCAAAAGATCAAATCATTTTTTTCAAATATTCAAAACTATTTTGCTCTATTTTTAATACATTTTAAGAAAATTCACTTTTTCTAGATGTCTCCATCTATCTATATATCTATCTATAAATCTATATATATATTCATATTATTCATTTGTTTTGAAGACTGATTAAAAGAGAACCCACATTTTAATTACGAATAATTTATTACTCTTTCGGCTTTCATAGAAAGAATCTTTTGTTCTAAATATGCTCTTTTTTTAGCATGTTTGATTTTGTTGTATTGGAAACCAATAGAGATAGTGAATATTTGAAGAAAATATGCCAAGGTCTGCAGCGCGATGACAATTACTAACAATGAAAATAGTAATAATGGGAGAGAGGGAAAAGCGTGAATTTACTCTTATGATACATCAGTCATGACGTTGACAATATTTGTATTCTCTTCCTTCTCATACTACATTATACATTCCATTTGATTTTCTTTTGCATACCTGTTCTTATTTAAAAATTAGTCGTTATTTAGAAAATTAGACGTGTTCCAATCAAAAATAAATCAACAAACAAGTTCATAATCAACCTTTATATTGATCAAGTTAAAGCGATTGGCTGATCCGATCTCCCTTTCTTTAACACAGTAAGATTCTAAACTCTCTCTCCACAAAATTGATGATAATTATTAAAGTGCGTGAGTTCTCAAGGTTATTTCCACTCCTTGTTATATGCTAAATACGCTTTTGAAATCATGACAGTTATGAATCAATCGATCTACAATTATGAAATAAATTATTCATTGTACAATTACTAAGTTGCAGATTCTGAGATAAATAGATGTTTATATTTGTTTAAACTTCAACATCTAGATATTCTCTAAATATTCGGCTGTATGAGATCATATTCATTTTATTCAAAGCTAACTAAGACCTTAGCTTATCTAACACCTGTCCCTTTTCTCAAAGCAGGTAATTGCAAATATTTACACTGTACACTAATCACGAAATTCGTATCCACTAAAATCCTATCTTTAGCATCTTTATTGACATTTGGGCAGGTAAATTCACAGAAATGGGGTGTCTTACGTAAGCCTGTCGTTTGCGTTCAAGGTTACTAGAATAGAGCTTCCCTGTCCGTCAAAGTGCGACGAGGGTGAGGCGGTGATTGTCATTCCTCGATTTCTCAGGTCAACAAAGCAGCCAATTCACCCACCCAAGCACGCGAATTTCTCGACAAAGCAAACAGGTTTCCACGTTTTGCCAACACAACCCTTCTTTGCTCACTTTCAGGCCTAAGAATAAAGAAGGTGTCAACCCTTCTTTTAAAAGATGCTGCCACCCTCGACACGTTAAGAAAGGATTTTTTCAAAGGTTTCGCCCCTTCGTGAAAAAAAATATATATATCTATGAAGAAACAAGAAAAAATGGAGGTAAATGTTTACCAAGAGAATAACGAGAGGTACAAAGGATGATGGGCATTTTGTTGAAGAGGAAGCTATCCATTAAGCTTCCCTATTTGTTCTAAAAGTTTCATAAACCTCGAGAAATTCCCAATGGATCATGCAAGGATCTTATGCTTCTTCTTTCGCGACTATGAGAAAGAACCATCCTTGTTTTGTGCTGATGGTGGATCGGCATGAAATTCCCTTAGGTGATGAAAACGATGAGATGGACATTTTTTAGACCCAGAATGAAGAGGAAGTTCTATCATCGTAGGAAAAATAGTGTCGATAAAAATCAAGGATAAAGAGTCAAGGACTTTTGATATTAAAGTTATTACAGTTCATATATTATGGTGAAGGAATCTACTCTGAAGGTATGAAAAAGCGGATTATAGTGTCAGTGAAAAATCTATTTGTAAATTGTTTTCCTCTTCGAACCATCTATAATAAAAATACTGTAAATTCAATAATTTTAAAATCAAACACAAATTTACTCTCTAGATAATAAAAACGGTATAAAATGAAATATAAAAAACGGTAGGAAAATTGTTTAAAGTTAATTAGAAAATTTTATCTACCTCTGAAATTTGTTAATTAGACTTCATAATTTTTCCCATTCACCATTATATTAAATGAATATGGATATTTAAAATAAGTTTCATCCAGAGTGAACTTTTGGCATATATATCAGGCAATATAGAGCAGTGACTGTGTCCACGTTGATGAACGTCAGCCAAACGCCCCTTTAATACTTTATGAATACACAACGTAAGACACATTTAAACGTTGTGAGAACTTGGAATAATAATAATCAACGGAGAGGACATGAAATATTACTTTTGCTCCGGATTCATAAACTTCATTTCGAGTATTTACGTAGACGGATCTGATATGTTTTTTGTTACCTAGTTCTTCATTATCGGAAAATCACGTAAAGGTTTACGTCATGAAAGATATTTTAGGACTTCTAATACTAATCGGTCTATTGATCTACTGAGACGGAGGAAAGAAAACTAATTACATAAAATGTGAAGAAGTCTATTAAACGAAATATCTTAAAAGAGCCAATGAACAACCATAATATCTATTAAGTCTGATCTGAATAGATGAGCAATAACATATACTCCTCATCTATTGATGAATAAAGTTCTATTGAATAAGAAACAGAATCTTAACTATAAAAGTATTTTAAAAATATAAATCCAAAGTCAAATCAGATTAGTATGCCCTCAAACTCTAAATAATGATCTCAATTTCAAACAACGACCTCATTCTGCTTCTGAACTTTCGAGAGTAGATATTAAGAGAAGTATTTGGAAATTGAGAGACTGGGTTCGCCTTCTCGTCATTTTCTTCACTTTGTCATTACTTCTGAACATTCATTATGACTCAGAATCTCTTCCATCAATCTCTAATGTTTATAATTCTTCACTTTTTGCGTAAAGAAAACTTAATGAAGCCAGACGGTTTCTTAAGTTTTTACAAAAAACCTGACTTCTTAACATAATTAACTATCAGAAGATGAATCTGATATCTCATTATTAGATAATTAATACATATTCTAATTACACCAAGAGTGTTTTAAATTGGTTTTATTATATATATATATATATATATATATAT
>UCOH01012191.1:0-38238 GCA_900474275.1 Synergus japonicus
TCGCCCCCTTCACCCCCACCAGGGGCTGCGCCCCTGGACCCGCTACCCTCCCCCCAACTCTCTCGATGACCTCCTCAGCCGCATTTCCATCGCAGGTATGTTGGACAAAGTTGTATGTGCACCTCGTGGGAGACGGCGATTCCAACTCGTGTGATTGCCGCGCTCGCTGCGCTCGCGCGGCAAACTTCACACTCGTTGGAATCGCCTACTTCTCCCACTAGTTGCACAATATACTATTATAAAGTAGAAATAGAATAAAAAGAAAAATGTCTATTTCACAATAAAACACATAAATTCCCAGTCCTAAATAAAATTCTCGGGTTTTTTGCCGGTCTCCTAGTCCGCTAGACACCCTGACTATTAATTGGGATCCCTTTGCAGAGGAGCAAACAAACCCTCCGACGAGAAAGGAAGCTCTCGATTTCACAAAGTCTTAAAAGAAAAGAAGTAGAAGAAGATGCAAGAGGAACAAAAAGAAAAAGAAAGAGTTTATTGAGGATGATCAGAAGAATTGGGAGAGAAGAATCGAGCGGGAAAGAGAGCGTTAAAATACCAAAATGACGATGCAGCGTTGAGGACGTGCCTGCATTGAAACTATTGAAAGGTTCCGTAATGATAATTTACTCCTTCCTTCCCCCACCTTTTACTTTCCATTCAAGGTTCGCAACACCTTGATTCAAAAAACGCACACGACTGTAATTTGACGTTCGCCTTTTTACTTAATTAAGAAAATGTTTATTATTAAACTACCTAAATTCACAATTTGATTTGCCTAGGGGAGAATGAGATCAGCGAAAATGAGATAATGAGTAATCAGATTGATTTTCATCTGTATAAATAAATATACTACCGCCTAACTTATTACCAAAAAAGCTTAAGGGGAAACGACTATCCGAGAATTAAACTTTTTTTTAAAATAAAAAAATATATATATTATATTTTGTCCACATTTCAATTGCGATCATCGCTTCAGGCTTGAAGAAAGTTTCAGGAGTCTTAATCGCGAGTTTCTCGCTGAAGACCTGTCGATAATCGATCATGTTGAACGGAACTATAAAAGAAAATTGCAATTCCTCTTAGCTGCCCTTAAAAGGCGGGAATGCCCAATCGACTTCTCGCTGCACTTCGTCCTCAATGAGAAATGAGCACAAGTTGCACAAGTGTAATTTTCAAAGTATTCCGAAAAACTGGACGTTTTAATTGACCCAAATATTTGTCCAAACATGAAGTGAAAAAATTTTGTTAAAAATTGTGACCGCATGTACACGAATGACAAGAGCTACTTATTTATTTCTTGTGCACTAATAAACAACCAAAGACCAAATTAATGTATACCGCGCAATGGAGAAATTTGCCAACGTGGTTCCAGTTGGAGATGAAACGCCCTATCTGATCGGAGCCCGGTTAGGTATGGACCAAAGCCACAAGATGGCTCGCCCACAACTCGATTTTTATTAAATGATATGAAAGTAAACGGATTGAAACTTTATCCGTTTTAATCCGTCATCTATCTATAAGTATCCGTTTACTATCCATCTATCCGTTTGAATCATAATCTTATCCGGTGTCACTATTCGTTTTAATCCTTTGTAGCCGATTTTATGTATTATCCGTTTATATACTTATCCGCTTCAATACGTCACTGTTTATCCACGATTTAATCCTTATCTATCGACGAATTACTTAGATTTGATCCTGTCTCCTATCACGTATTAAACATTTATCCGTTTGAATCATTGCCTATCCTCTTTAATCCGTTCTTCATAAAATATTATATACCATACGATACCATCTCAAGGATAGATGAGGATAAAAAAGTTTGGATTCAACCGGATAGGGGCAGATTATATTCCACATCACGTATTGAAAATTATTCGAATGGATAAAGATTTAAAAATCTAACAAACAGTAAAACATGATTGAAAAGGATGCAAAATTTACATTAAAAAACAGATAATAAATTTCTATCCGTTTGAATCCGTTTATTTCCAGCATATTTTTCTTTATACTAGTGCCACTGAAGGCCGCTTCGTTGTCGCCGTCGCATTACTTGCCTTTCTATGTTTCTTTTCTATATTCAATGCTCTAAACTCGAAGTTCGATATTCGATTCTTTTCAATTCGAGATTTTTCATGGATGCCTTTTTTATAATAGGATTCAATAATTCTTTAAATTTGCTTTCTGGGGGTTTTCATCATCGCTGAATCCGAATTTTTTCAGATTTATTTATAACCTAGAGACTTAGGAAAAACGAAAAAAAGTACTTGTTAAAAAAGTAGTTAAAGAAATATAAAACCATGGGGAAAAAAGTGACGCATAGTATTAAAGAAAATAATATTTTTTTAAACACTTACCAGGCATGCACACGCAGCGAAACGTCCCAGGATCGTCGAGACAGGATCCATCGTTTTGACAAGGATGCGATTCGCATTCGTTAACATTTGTCTCACATCTCGGTCCAGTGAATCCTTGCGTGCAATTACATGCAAAAGAGCCCGGGGTATTCACACAAATACCGTCGTGTTCACAAGGCGATCCTAAAAAAAAAAAATAAAACAAGTTTGCATTAATTAAGTCAATTAAAAAAATACTATCGCAATTCTTTTAGATTTACATACAATTCAGTAAAATTAGCAAATTTTTTTCGTCTCACAAAGCACACACAATGAGGTTTGACAATTATTCATAATATAGTTTCTACAACGTAATTTGAGTGACTTTTTAATTAGCTTGAGAATCTTTTGGCGAGAAACGTAAATTCATGCGAATATAATATAATAATCATATAGTAGCACTCTATGGGTGAAAGTCCTTATCCGGTTCCCATTGAATGACGGCGAACTCGACTAAGGTGAACATTGGTCCTCTTGTGTCCATCAATAGAAAGTTTTCTCATGTGTACAAAAATGAGGTGAATGAAAAAAATTACAGGATTCAATTTGTCCAAAGAATTTTGAAGATGAATTTTTTACATCCCTATGTATTACAATATTTTTCGATTTGTATAACATATATACTTCAGATTAACATATTTTTCAATTCCCTTCTATGACTTCAGAATTTTATCGAAGAATAAATAATTGTCAAACCAATTTAAGTGATAAATATTATAAATGATTATTAATTTATGTTTTTATTTATCTATTTATCATGAGAAACAAAAATATTTTAGATCAGAAAAAAGCTTACCTTGTTCACACTCGTCTATGTCCTCAGAACAATCCAGACCTTTGTAACCACTGGCGCAAGAGCATGTAAAAAAGCCATTAATAGGGCTTGTATCACAGATGGCACCTTGATGACAAGGATTCGATGTACACGCGTCATCCAAGTGGCAAAGCAGACCTATAAATATGCAAAATTAAAAATTAAATACATTTTTACCATATTTTGAAATAGGAAACTCAATTCTACCCTTGCAGTATTGCCAACCTCAGGGAAATGATACATAAGTGACTTTACTGTATAAATTCATTTTTTTTTATTATAATCTAATGCAAAAGGATAGTTTAGAGATCCTCAAGACAGAATTGAGATAACTTTGTCCCTTTACTGAGCTTTTATATAACCGGAATCGGAAGTTATCGCAGAAGCGCCTAAAATTTGAACTGTAGATGATTATCGATATACCTCTATTTGAACAATCATAACGCGTATTCTGGAACTTCCAATTCCGGTTATATAGCACTAATCAGAATTGAAGTAAATTTATCTCAACTCTGTCTTGAAATTCTTGAGGATCTCTAGGGTAGTTTATAAAATAGAAGCAACATTTCTGAGAAGGATTTGAAACGATAACTAGTTCTTTTTGTGTAAGGTTCTTTATAATTGAATTTTCCTGATTTTCTGGTCGGTTGATCAACCTGTTGAAAAACAATCTTACCAGTCTTTCCGTATGTGCATTGACAGTAGAAACTTCCGACACGATCAATGCAGGTTGCACCATTGAAACAAGCAGCGCCTGCACAATCATCAATATTGACGCTACAATCTGGTCCAGTCCAGCCATTAACACAAATGCAAGAATAACTTCCATGAGAATTCGTACAGGTTGCTCCATTGTGACACAATGAAGGTCTTACAGAACACTCGTCTACGTCCAATTCGCACTGAGTACCCGTGAAGGCAGGCGGACACAAACACGAGTACTCGTTCACTCTATCCATGCATGTTGCACCATTTTGGCAAAGGTTACCGATACAATCGTCGATGTTTTCCTCGCAGTGCTCTCCTCGAAATCCTGTAACAATAATTTTAGTAAATATTAGGACTGAAACAATTATACTTCTTTTTTATCTTACACTAGTAAATCAACACGCGTGCTAGACGAACGATTATTAGTTTTAGTTCTTACAACTTTAAGTCATTCAAAAGTCAATCACTTTCTGAATCTGGATTTCGCAGGATTTTAAGGAATTCCAGGAGATTTCGTGGAATTTAAAAAATATTCTTAAAATTTTGAAAGATTTTTAAGAACTTCGGGGAATTTTAAATATTTTGAAATTTTGAGGTATAATATTAATAGGATTTTAAGAATTTTAAAACATTCCAACGAATTTTAAGATGTGGTTTAAGTTCTAAACGTTCAAATGAACGAATTTTTGTATTGATTGTATTTTAAACTATAAACAGTTTTAAAGTATTAATTCATTTGCATTTCTACATAAAATAGAACTAGAAAAAAATATTTCGTTCATTTGAACGTTCAAAACTTTTGGTACATATTTTAAGCGATTTCGAATGGTTTCGTAAAATTTCTAAACATTCTAAGAGAACTCAAGAGATATTTTTATGATTTTTATAAGATTTTGTGGAATTTCATGAGATTTCTAAGAATTTTAAGGTATTTTAAGAGATTTTTCTGATTTTTAAATGTATTTTATGGACTTTTTAAGAATTTCATAGAATTTGATGAGATTTCTAATACTTCTAACGGATTTCAAAGAATATCAAAGGGATTTTACTTGTTATCATAGAATTTTAATTTCAAGAAGTTTCTGGCAATTTTAAGACATTTTAATAAATTTTAATTAATTTCGAAGGCTCTCGTGAAATTTTAATTTTATGATTTAAAAAAGTTTATAGGATTTTAAAATTTCTATAGGTTTCTGAGAAATTTAAAGGATTTTAAATGTTGTCATAGAATTTGATGAGATTTCTAATACTTTTAATGGATATTAAAATATGTAAAGGGATTTAAAATGTTATCGCAAAATTTTAAAGAATTTCAAGAAGTTTCTAGGAATTTTAAGAGCTTTTCACGACTTTGAACAGATTTCAAGAGATTTGTATGATTTTAAAAATATCTTATCAGATTTAAAGGATTTTGAAATTCGCTAGAGAAATTTATTGAGAGATTTCAAAAGATTTTTCTAATTTTTAGGAGATTTTGTAAAGTTTTTAAGGATTTCATGGAATTTGATGAAATTTCTAATGATTTTAAGAGATTTTAAATGTTCAAAAACTTCAAGAGGTCTCTAAGAATCTTTAGAGATTTTCACGAACATAGATTTTAAGAGATTAATTATTTTTAAGATTTTTTTTTTGAAATTTTGAAGTTTTTCAAAAGATTTCTAGGAATTTGGAGAAGTTTTAACGAATTACTGTTTATGATTAAATATGTGTAGCGTTAAAATTGTTCACAAAATAATATGTTATCTATGAAAATAAATTACATTATTAAATACAATCTCCTTTTCTTGAAATCTTCCAGATATTCTAAAACTAATTATTTTTCCTTCGCACCATACAGTTAAATATTTTTTTAATGACTCTTAAGATAACTAAGGTATCTTTCAACAATATATGAATAAGAATATTCAATATTTACGTAAACTCAACCTATTTTTAGATACAATTTGAAACGCAATATAAATATAAAAATTTATAAAGCAGGAACTCCGCATATCGCCCATACAATTTATAATAAAGGAAATGGTATAACCGCAAAAAGAAGCGGTGTGCGATAAAAAAATCCGGACGCGAAATTGATAGGGGGTATGTTCCTAGGCAAAATTTAACAATGAGGAAAGGAACTTAATCAAGAGCTGATATAGGCATCGTGGGAACATATTCTTGAAAAATGTTTGATAACAGGATTACTTCACTCCAATGTAACAATAACACTCTCAAAATTTGGCAGCATTAAAATATTTTGGTTTTAGTTTCCGGTTGGTTGCTACTAAAAGTAATTTCTATAAACGCGATTTGAAAACTTCAAGTTAGGGCGACAGTACGAAAATATTTGGGACAGTTTTATCGAATATTTGATGAGAGTAAGTTTCCTCAGATTTTAAGAAAGGTCCCACATCCGATCTTCGAGAAGTCCTCAAAGGAATTTTCAAGATTTTGAAGGTTTCTCTGCTCATGTTACACAAATGCTCGAGATACTTAAGTAACTCGATCCTTTTATAGTCTAGGCTACTTTTCGTTATTAAGGGGCTATTCATGAACTGCGTCACTTTATTTTTCGTACTCTTTTCCCACCCCACCCTATTTTTAAGTGACGAATTGGAATTACCATGAAAAAAGAGATAATTTATAAATTTTACAAAGTGTTTTCAAGAATTTGACTAGTGTAGTTCGAAAATCAAAACTATATTCTGTTTTTGCCGCTAAAACTTTGTCCAAATATTTCGATTCGAAATGCATCATTCTGCCACCCTCTCTCTGGTTTTCGTGGTTTCTTTCTGTTTATAAAAGGGAAGAATATTCTCATTCTCACACGCAAGGGAATCAAGTTCTCAAATTCCACGGGGTATAGTTTCACGGAAGTGAACCGAAGGGAAAAAACACACTATCGTTTTGCCCTTTGTTAGATATTACATTTTCATCATTTTTATACTCGATTTAAGAGCATGAACAGATTATGACGAATTACATCAATTTTATTTGAAAAACTGATTGCAGAGGAAATTTGAGTGCAAGTGACTTGTGTCTAAAAGGTACCAACTTCAGGAGGGCTCCTTAATTAAATCCCTTGTTTATGAAAAATCTCAGAATGAACAATTTACACACAACTCATTGATCTTCGGCAATTAAAAATTTTCATTGTCCCAGGTCAAATTTATTGAGAGGTGGCTTGTACGGCTCTCATTTTAGTAAAAGCAAAAAAATCTTCAAGAATACATTTTTTCGTGCACAAAGCAGGTTTTACTGTGGTTACAAAGCCGAAAGTGTATGCGAGTGTATAATATAAGATACAGAATAAAGTATGAGGGTATCTATCGCTATCCATTCGTCCTTTTTCAAGTGACGCTCAATGTGCTTCTTTCTCTCTCTGACTCGTGTACCTTAATAACCACAGCACGAAGGAAGTGTCTCTCGACTCGTTGGGTCGAAGCAGAGCCAGAACAGAGCCAGAGCAGAGCCAGAGCAGAGGTGTGGCAACGTTGGTAGAGCGGGTGTGCGTCCTGGGTCTTGGACTGGTAGGGACTGGTGGGGGACTGGTGGGGACTGTGGGAAAATTCTCATGCCGTCGACTACGCCAAACCACTGACTCTCAACTTGGGGAGCTCACCTTCCCAACACGAGTCACTACTTCCTGCTTTCACAACTTTGACTTCACTGAATATCTACAACTCTAGATTCCATAGCTCCAGAGTTCCAGACGGTCTCCTCTATTCACTATTTGCGTGTTTCTCCATCTCGAGACGAGATCCCAATCATTTCCAGTTACGTTCATGTTTATCATATCATGACATTTCCCTTAAAAATTCATTTTCTTTAATGAGAGTATATATATTCTGATAAGATATTAACGTTAAATTCATTCATTCAAATTTAGAAATAAAGGCTCTACACTATATCAGTTTAGTGCTCTGAATCATAAGAAACTGAGTTTCCGGTGATTTTAGTGAGGCGCCCCTATGACTATATATTTGGAATCAGAAGATTATGTATATTTATATAATTGTGTTCATATATGAAGGTTTTATATTAGACTTGAGCAGATCAATTAAAAATGTTCAAGCGATATCTTTTTATGTATCTATCCATTCAAATGAGAATCGTCATATACTAGAACCGACGAAGCAGATAACCACTGACGGCACCGGGTGGTCATAAGCACTCCATGGGGGCGCATAGGAAAAAATTATTTGCCCACTCGCATACTTTCAAAAAGACCTATTTTATTTACAGTTTTAAAACACGTAAGCGGCTATGCTTCTTTTTTTTTATATATTTACCTATTGTGATTTATATTACAAAGGATGTAAGATAATTTCTAACATGATACGATCTCTAATTGGGAATCATATCTTATAGAAATATTTCTTACATTAAAAAAAAAGTAACTGAATTTAAGCTATGCGGAAGATTCCGCACGAAATAATTAAATAAGCTCCACCTCCTGATACGATCCAGCCTCTCTTTCAGAATGGTCAAAAGTTCTCAAATTTCCACTGCACTTTTATAGAGTATCCTCCATTTGTTTAATTTTTTTTTTATCAAAATAGTATAAGAACCATTCTGCCATTATAATCAAACATCTCATATTTCGTATCTTGGGACAGGCTATACCGGTTAGGGGTCTATCTGTGTTTTCAATTAATCCAGTTTCAGGATGGTCAATATCTTTCTAACTGCACAGGAGTGTTGCTAAATTACAAATAATTGTTTATTCCAAATGACAAAAATCTTGTAAGAAAATGATGTTGTTCCTATAATACCTTAAGGAAGGAATTTCTAACAGCGTAAACTATAGACGAAGAGGAATAAAGAAGCGAGCAAGGAGTTTGAAGTTTGAACTAGGTATCTACCGTCCTACCCTGTAGGGTGGAGGCAGAAGAAAGAGCCTCTCAAGAAAGTATGCGGGGTGGCGAGCAGGAGAAGCCTCTGTGCAACAGGTATAAGACAATCCACAGGCTGTTTCACATGCCAACCGCCTTGAAACTTATAGGCACGTCCGATGCGAAAATCTCGCTGCCTTCGACGTCCTTCTCTCTTATTGAGTATTTGCATACCAACGTAAACTCTCGACACTAAAATTGCGAACATAATCTTTGGCTGAAATCGTATTAACCAATTAATCTAGTCCATGACTAGATCAACAACAATATAAAAAACAGTACCTATCACTATACTGGACAATGGGACAAATGTTGTGTTCGAAATTCTGATAAACTTTTCAGCAATAATTTCTTTGAAACAATTCGTAAAAAAAAATGGTTTAAAAACTTTTTCTCTCATTCTTTCTCTTCTCGTTTCTCTTTCTAAGTCTCTTCGGCTTACTGAGATTGGAACAATGGTTGCTGCAGACTACCATTCTTTAAGAACAGAGGACCCGTTTGTGTATGCAGGACTGGTCTGAGGGCTCTGACAGCCGAATCGGAGTCCCTAAAAGGACAATCGAGCCCTTATCTGCAGTGTGGGCATATATGTAAATAAAATAAAATGATGTTTTCAGTTTACTTCACTTTTATATCATTGATATCATAATATCAAGACATATTGAAAAACGTCTCTCTGTAATTTCATTAACGATAGTGGAAGCCATTCATGAAACTTATTCTTCGAGAGTTTATCAAGACTTGGAATACAGCGAATCGAAGACCCGCAATTAAAAGGTCAAGACCGTCCATCTGCGCGTGCGATATTTACGAGACGAGGTGGTTCGATGCTAATAGACGAAGACGGAGGAACTTTTCTCTTTTCTCTCTTCTATCTTCTCTCTTGCTCCCACCAGCGTCGATCGGCGCTGTAAATAACGTATAGAATACGCATATGTAAATCACCAAGGGCACACCCACGCCTCCTTACTCAGTACTTCTTTCCCACCAACCCTTTGCATATATTTTTCGCTCAGCACTTGTTGAATCTATTTGTGTGTCTCATACCATACTGTACACACGTGTGTCTGTGCTTTCCGTATCTTGAGAGCCTTTTCAGTACCGAGATAAAACAACCATGATACACTGCATCCTTTATTTTTTTCTTTCCCCTCTTCATCTTATTTTTTTCTCTTTTTTTATTATCTCGTCATACTTTTTTAGTTGGACCCATATGTTTTTCGATTTCTCTATGTATGGATGATTAATTTTCTTAATTTAACTGTATACATTACACATGAATACTCCTTATAAGCATTTACAAGATAAACAAGTTTTCTCTTGGCTGTTGCACATTTTATCGTTTCAAGCACGTCACCTATAATATTCCGAAGAACAAAGTATCGCTGTTGATAACATTCTGAGAGTTAGACACTTAGGCCAAGGGATAGATAGAAATGCGGGAGTAAATCATGGGAAAAATATTCGTGAGAGCCGTTCGATGGCGGGAATATGATGGAAGAAAGATGGACAGAAACTTAACCGTGTGAGTGGGAATAAGAGATAAAGATAGCTAGAGAAAAACAGTCAGAGAAAGATGAAGAAAATGGAGAAGTTTCAGTTCGACATATCAGCCCGAGGTGGTCACGAGTAGAGAGTTAAAGTAGATGGCCACTAGTGGGTGGGACACTCACCCTCACCCTCACCTTCCACTTCGTGATCCGGGACCAGGATCGCTTCGTGCCTCTCCACTCTCCAGTTTCACCAAACCACCTCCAGCAATGCTATCACTACCTAAACTACCTCTCTCTCCTTCAAACTTGGCGCGTAAGCCAGGCTAAGTTGTTTGATATAAACGCCTATAAATATTTCTTATAACGATCTTCGAATTCTTTATTTCACGATAAATGTTAGACAGTCTGCATCGATACATATTTGTTGTCTTATCCACAATCAGATTTTTCGACTTTTGGAGAAAAGTTGTTTTCAATATTGTGAACGATCTATTCTTGCTTGAAAAATGTGTCTGTTGCATAAACATTATTTCCTTGTAAATTCAAACGAGCCTGTACTGAACTGAACTGAACTGAACTGCACTGCGTATTTGACCTTTCGATTTAACCTTAGATTCGAAAAATTATAAAAAGCTGAACAAGAGCATACATGGCTATTTGGTTGGGATAACTTTAAAAACATGAGGTAATTAAGAGAGATAGGCATCGAGACGTAAACTGTTCTTTACCTGTGGCTAAGAGACAAACATTCTCGTCTTTCCTCTCATTCCTTGAATCTTGTCTTCGATTCCTTTTCTGTAGTAGCCGCAGCTAGCATACGAGATACCTTACAAGTTTCAGACAACCCGACACTGGCCTAGCTTGTGAAATAAATCAGATCGACGTAGAATTTTAAATGGAAAAAGAGATCTGCAGTCCGAATAAACCACTTATCATTTTTTCGAAGCAAAAATAAAACTCAAACGTTAAGATCATCAGGAATATTTGGATCTAACATAAAAAAAAAATTTTAATCAATATAGATCGTACCTTGTACAATGCGGGTGCTTTTAAACGTGAGATTTAAATCTGATAAAGTAGAATAAACGACCCTTCGTAAAGGGCACATTAAAAAGAAAGATAGTGGGAGGAAGAGGGTGATATCGGTGATGATGGTCACAGAGAATAAGGCAAGGCGAATGCTTCCTAAGTTCCTACGCTACGTGACACGTTAATTAAAGGAAGGGACTCGGAAAACTCAGATTCTCAACCAGTATAGCCTTCGTAAAAGATGGTACTGCATTCTTATAACGAGATTCGATTCCCTTGCCATTACTCCCATATTTCTGTGGCATTTATTTTCAGAGACACAGGAGCTAGGTAGTCAACTTGGCACTTATGAGAGAAAAAGCAAGAGGTGCATTGTATACGAAGAAGCCAGCCGTATTGATTGGCTAACCTGAAACTGGAATATTCCCCTATCTTGGGTTTCAGGGTCAGAATCGTGTTCCAATTAAATGCCATTCGACGAGACTCAACTTTTCAGGGTTCTCTCTCACCACACATTTTGGCCCTCAAAGTATAACTTCAACTAACAAGATTAGGTGATCCGACAAACTAATATTTTCAATAAAAAATTTAAATGTGAGTGAAAAATTGTCTCCTGAAATATACTCCATTGGAATTTTAAAGCAGTTTCTTTTTTGTTAGTCGAATCATATTCCTAATTTATGGACACTGTGGTCTGCACTTCGGCAATATGGTCACGATTCGGCGCGGCTATCGAAATGTTGAATCAATGGAATACGTGTCTTCAAAGGCCATGAATTTACCCCAGGGATAGAACACCACTAAATTTCTTCTTTTTTTTACGATGAAAGTTTGTTGTTGAAACCATTAAAATTGTTTAAAATCTATTATTTCCTTATACACAGATTAATATAGTCCCTCACTTTTTCGAGTTGTTAGACTTTTCTTAAAATTCAAGAGAATTGAATACCTAATTCAGATTCTTTAATACTTTCACTATTGATATATTGAGAACTGAAAGATACGAACTTCGACATTTTGGACGTACAGTGTGGTCCGACAAACTTTTGATTGCGCTAACTATACACAGCAACAATGTTGCTGACTGAATGATGTCTTTTAAGTTTTGAACGCTCAAATGAACGAATTTTTGTATTGATTGTATTTTAAACTATAAACCGTGTTAAAAAATCAATTCATTTGCACTAACATTAATTTTCTATGGAAGAATATGGAAGACATTATAAATGTCTTCCATATCTTATTCGACTTTTCGGTAAAACATAATTCATTAAAATAAGGTACCAATTCAGCAAATTGAACATTGATGATTATTGATTAACCTGAACCGTGGATCAGTTGGTTCGTTGGTCGAAAAAGAACGCAACTAATTGCGTTTCATATTGTGAACAGAACACATGAACACAGCCATCCTTGAGCCATATTTTAAATGAACATATTACTCCCACAAATTATTGATTGGACCCACTATACGCTGAAACCAAATTCAGCAAATTGAATTCGTTGATGATTATTGATTACCCTGAACGGTTGATCACTTTGCTCTTGGATTTGCAGGGCACATGAATATTGCCATTTTGAACGCACATTACGATCCTATACAGTATACTTTGACTTTACGGTGTAACTAGATTGAGCCAACTGAACAGCGTTGCTGATTATTGATTACCCTGAACGGTGGATCACTTGGCTCATGGTTTATAAAAGAACAACAGCTAATTGTTCGTCTTGGGAGGATTATTTATCACTAGAAACTTTTATTTTTCAAGACTCACCTTCGGGACATGTGCACTCGTATTGAAACGGCTCCAGTAGATGACATACACCTCCGTTCAAGCATGGTGACGGCTCGCACGGTATGTATTCGCTTTCGCAATTCTGCCCCGTAAATCCATTCTCGCACACACATCTGAAAAACAAGAATAAATTTGAAACTTCCAATAACTTAAATCATAGCGAAAATGGAGATCAATATGTTTCAATATGTCTGGATGTTAATTTTCACGTCCTAAGATTTAGATAATCTAAAATGCTGATTCGTAAAATCTAGATAAGGGTACTATAATTTAAAATCAAGCTTTCAAAATCCGGATTCTTAAAATTAATTTATCTCGGTGAACGATTTTACTTTTAAATTATTTTTGCTCGACGTCCTATTATGTAATGGATGTAACATCAGTAGTCATACAAAATAACGGTATTCTATTCACAAAAATATTATTATTGTTGGGTACACGTTTCTGGACTTAATTTTACCAAGATAAGTCATTTTAACATGTGTAGTTGTTGTATAAATTTTTATATGTACGTATATAGATTATCTAGAACAATTTTGTATGAGAGTTCCACATCTTTTCCAGGCTACGTAGTAGCTTTGGATTAATGAAAAAAGAAAACACACCTTGTGCCAACGACCAGGAGCTGAAGCAGCAGAAACACACGCATCAAATTCATTTTCAATCGTATGTTTTGTCGGCAAAACGTGCAAAAGCGTAGTCCTCATATTTTAGCGAGATCCAAAATATTGTCTACTTTGGGAGCATTTTCTCGAACAAAAACTATAGCACATGAAAAACCAAGATCTCAAGCTCACAAGCATGAGGAAATGTTTTACACTACACGAAAACACAGTATTGACTTCAGACACATTCAATCACTACAAGATTTCCTCTTTTGGTACTGCACTTTTCAATCACAGACATTTTAATCCTCTTTTGCAATAAGCACTCACTCTTCACCTTCATTGGCCTAGATCAGCCAAGACCACTGATCACCAATTTTCTTTTATAAAACACTTTGTTATCCACTAATGCGAGCACTAATGTAAACTTTTAAGGTTTTATATGGTTTTCTAATCTTGTCACGTAAAGAATGTGTTTCTATTGCACACTGGTTCAGGAGGAGTTCTATAATCCTTTTCTATTATTTTTAAAAATGAATTGCTTTCTAAAGAAATAAATAAACTATATCTGATAAAGGAATAACGTGATAAAATAAAAATAAATCAACGAAAAAGAAAACCTAAGAGTCGCGTAAAGTCACATCTATACCATGTCGGGAAACTGTTGATGTCTCCAACTACACCCCCCTAAATCCAGGGGCATGCCCCTTCTCTGGGGATCACTCGCTGAACCTGTTTTCCCACGTTTTTCGCCTTTCGCGCGCCCCGCTCGAGTTCTCGTTAAGTTGCCATCGGCTGGAACACGGATGGAACAAGATGAACCGAGCGCAAACGGTCGCACAATTCGCAGTTTTCGTCTTTCGATTTTTCAATCACAGAGGCCTCGAGACTGTCACCGTGCCGCTTTACGGCGTCGTCAGGCGAACTCAACTCACTCAACTCGTTCAAATTGCCTTTATCCTGTGTTCCGACGAATCACGGTGGTATCCATGATGAGCCTCCGAGGATACGAGGCGTTGCCAAATCTCGAGTAGCACAGCATCAGGCTGCCAAATCAACAAGCATCCAGTTCTGATCTGTCAATTATGTTCAAGAACTCGAAAAAGAAGACAAAGCCAATGATCCAGACAATCCGATCATCAAAATTGACGACGGCCGAGCTACTCTTCTTCCCACAGATTGGGTTCAGTCGGAAGCTGTCAGTGGTCGAGCGGTAGCACCACCAGACACATTAGTTTTCTCACAACAAACAGCACAAATCACACATTTAATCAACTCTGAAAGCACTCTGAAGAATTCACTTTATACACAGTTTGAAGTCACAAAAAACGGGTTAAAAATGTCGTTTTGCAGGGACCCAGCGTCAGATATAATCGACAAGCTGTGCGTCGTGCTCGTACTCTCGAACGGCGAAGAACAGACTAACCTAACCTTCTCCAATGTCCCGTCTAGAGGGCACCATAATCCACCACAGGGGCCCGGCTGATCCCCTCCCTATTTGTTGGTTTCTTGCTCTCCCTTGGGCTCGGAACGGGTTGCGACTTACTGTCGGGTCGTGTCGGTCCACGGTCGAGTGTCGGCCGTCGGGTCTCCTTTTCTCCTTCTCTTTCACAAACGCAACGCGATCTCTTTTCCATTTTCTCGCGTTATCTCTCTTCAACACGTGCGAACAAAATTTTGCTTTCTTCCTCGCGATTACTCGGGCCTTTGCCCTCGAACACTATACCCTCGCTTCGACGCGACGTCTTCATAGTTTATAATTTACAACTTTACATCGACACTCGAAATTCCACATGGACCATTTAAAATCTACGCCGCCCTGTTATTCGTTACATTAGTATGAAATCTAATTCTCCGTTATGAAATTGTGTCATACTAATTATTAACATTTTAAATACCGTAACTAAACATAACGACGATGATTACATGAACGGTGAATCACATGGTTCGTCGCACGAGATGGAACAAAGCTAATTGAGCATCATATTGTGAATTGCAGGACACATGAACATCGATATTTCGAACCAAGGGTTTAAAATCAGCGACGAAAACACCAGGGTGACCATTAAACTATAAGAACTAAATTCGAAGTTAGTCCCCGTTTTCTCGTTGCGAAGTTCAGTATGAATAAAGAAATATCTTGCAATAACTGACATTCTGAGGGGTTGACAACTCATGAAATTATGTGTACAGTTGTACACTTGCACTGAAATCTTCTGATATATTTGCAGTCTCGAGAATTCATTTGAATTTTCTTGAAATCTTCTGAAGTCATTTGAATTTATACGAACCCAATGGGCAAAAAGACAATGACATCCTTAGGATGTCTTAAAGACGTCTTTTAAACGTGAGACTGTAGGATTATTTCAACAATTAAAAATGTATATAAGACAAAAACGTAATCTACAATTCACAGTATTTTAATGTTTAAGTTACTCGTCATATATTCTAAGAAGTCTGGAACAAAGATCCAAGAGTCTGTGTAATCTATATGTAATCAATATAATGTAAACTATAACCATGGATTGAAATGTGTATGGTGTATACATGAGCTATTTATGACCAGGGATGACCAAGTCGATTTCGATTCCTTCGAAGAATCGATTCTTGGATCTAGGGAATCGATACCTCGTCGGAATCGACGTGGATTCCGTTCACAGAGGTAAGAGAAAATAAAAGTTTGCTTTCCTTAAAAATCTAATGAATTTTTGTAAATTTTCTAACAAAATATTTGAACATTAATTGAAATTTATATTTATTGCATACTTTTTAATTTTCTCAACAAACTTCTTCAAAAATCCTTTACATTTTTTTTAATATTCACGGGCTTTTTGAGGAGTGGGAATCGAAAAATCAATTTCTACCTTTGATTCTTCGATTCTGCGGAATCGCATCTCGATCAGTAAAGACCTGCCTTTCAAGTGTCTTAAATGAAATTAATTTCTTTGTTCTTAATTATTGTGTTATTTCCCATAACCATTTTCCAATAGAGATGTTTTTAGGACATCAATTGAACTGACATGGGTATCCTAAAGATGTCATTAGGACGTCCTCAGGATGACAATGTTTTTTTGCCCACTGGGAAGTCACGTGAATTCATTTGAATTTTCTTGAAATCTCTTGAAGTCAGTGAAATCTTCTGAAGTCATTGAAATATACTGAAATATTTTGAAATCAGAAATAGGTGTACATCCGCTTAGTCGTGTTGTCAGCCCCTTTTGACATTCCAGGGTGTCTCTAATCACTCAACCGATTCAAATTTCATAGGCGTTTTCCCAGTTCTTTAAGGCTAAATTCCTGATTTTCCAAGAAAGTAAAAACACTTTATACTTCATCATACATCATTTAACATGCTTCAACTTAGCATATTAAATCAACATATTATAGAGTTTATTATATATTATTTATCCATATAATACTTTTACTCTTTAAGAATAAACTAAGGAGTAATAATACTGCAAGTATTTACTCAACTAATCAGATTGAATTTTCAGTAACTGTAAGTTACTCAATTAGATTATAAAATATGAAACAATAACTGATGTGTATTAACTCATTTCTTTGGAAGACATTCTTTGCTATGACAGAAAACAAAAATAAGTTATAAAATTAGGTTCGTGAACAAAAATTACAGGATTAAAAAAATTCCAGACGCATTCCTGATTTTTCCCGGTAGTAGACACCCTGGATTCATATTGCAAGTTACTCGCTAAGTTTTACGACAATTCTGAGAACTTATACAACTGAATTTATTCACTTGTGATTTCCATCATTATTATCTGACTTTATTTCTTTGATGAATATCGTAAATGCACTAAATTAAGTAATACAAATACGAATTACTGACGTTGATGAAACGTTACACAACCTACTGCTTTCTCACCACCGTAATTGTCTGAATTGAGTAGACCCAATAATAGTTACGTCAGCTCTTAAGGGAGTCGCATCATTGTCATTGAACTCGTTGACGTTCATGCTCTAGTAGAGCTCCAGCTTTAGGGAAATAGAGTGAAATTCTCACACCAATCGTGGCACAAACATTTTGGAGATAATAAAATAAAAATTCGTTATCGCTTCTAAAAAGTTTTATCCTTAAATGACAGATTTACGACAATTCACATTAGTGTTGGTGAAAATAGAATTCTTTTTAATTAAAAAGACAAAAAAGAAATGTTAAAATGAATATCAAAACTTAAAAATTAAATTCTTTTTTAACATTTAACTATTACTGCATTTCCTTGCTATGCAATCTACATTTAATAATGATTCAAACTAGCCAGCATTGAAAATAATTATGTACATACATGTATGTATTATAAAAAGTAAAATAATTCCGTTCTCGATTATAAAATCAAGGAGCGAGGTCAGAATGCTTACGGCTCATTCATATATAGCTCTTCTCATTGCTCCAGCGATCGTGTGAAGAATCAATGGTACTCGGGACAAAGTGCTTACGTTATCGTTACATATATAATGACATTATATCGGAATGCAATCAAGTAAATGAAAAGCTGACAGCAAGGAAAACAACTTCTATTCTTTATTTAAAATCTAGGAGATAATTGTGTAGAAAATAAACTACTAGATAAAAGTAAAGCGTGTACGCTGTAAAAAAGTGATTTGAATTTGAATTTTGAACCTTGAGTTTCTGATTTGTATATTGTCAGGATACCACTTTCACGCTCATCATTTAAATCGTTGCATTAGGTCTATTCAGAAATTTTTCAGTGTATAAAAAAGCAGCCAAAGTTTTTAATATATTCACTAGGAGTTCAGAGTTTCTTTGCCCGAAGTACTTAGAAGTGTACGCAATAAAGTGCTTTATGTGTAAGCTGGGGTAAGAGGTCAGTTCAAAGCCGGTTTGCGTATAGCGTTAGCATGGTCGTTTCTTAAAACGTGTGAAAACAAAGAAAAAAGAGAACTAGTGCACGAAGAAGTATCTCGAGTAATTCGAGAAACCTGTTTCCACATGGACGATGTTACACGGTTAGAAATGTATGCAATACGCACTATATTTATGTCCTTTTCCGTGAACTTATTATATTTTAAATAATATACTGCAGGAACAGGTGTCCTTAAAAGAATGACAAGGTTTCATAAGAATTAGCAGCGAGGTTCTGAAGAACATGGCTTTGTTGAATTCCGAACACGCATGTTGAAAAACAATAAGTCTTTGGTTTACTGGCAAAAAACAAAATAATATGCTGATAGGAACGGATAGCTTTAAAGGGTTGATGAGTTGCAAGGTGGTAACTCTCTATTTAGTGCATTTACTATCTTTATTATTATTATTCATACGTTATTTTTCTAAATAAATTAATGAATTCAAGTTTACTCGAAATAGCTTTTGTCGATCAGTATATAATTCCATGTAGCGTAGAAAGTTCGCGACATTATCTGAGTGCTGCTGCAGTCAACGCGATTAATCGAAACTCGATCTCTAGAAACCACGGATTTATGGTCGCTGCCTGGTTAAGAACGAAAGCCAAAACCAGTTTTCACGCATACCCGTTCTTTCCTGCGATATAAAGTTTTTTTTGGTCACCTTCCACCTTCTTAAGACCCTTTTCGTTCGTTAACCTTATTCGGTAGATTCTTACAGTACTACAATTCCGCAGTTTTTATCTAAGAACAATAAAACCATACACACGAATTTCGCTTTCTATATATTTAAAAGGGTGTTTCTCGAAATGGTCGGATGGTGAAACTTGCTACTTGAATCTTTATATATCCGCATTTCGATCTTTAAAAAAGAAATAATAACGTGCAACAGATTGTCAAAATTATTACATCGCATGATTTCAGGCCAGGTGCAGGTCGGGTCGGATTTCGAATAAAACCTGAAACTCGATCCGACGTCATTTTGCACATCACTGGTTTTTACTACTGGTTGATGCAAAATAGTGATTTCAAAATTAATATACGACTTCAAAAAACGAACTGTGAGGTTGCATCAACTCTGGTGCTAATAATTGAATGAGTACTGAGAAAACTGTTTGGTTCGGACAACAAAACTGTTTGTTGTTATAGAAGCATCAAAAATTGTTTGGTTGTGCCAATCAAATCTTGGTTCTTTCAAAAAACCTTGTTGAACCAAGAAAATTCATTTAAGGGCATGTGATACTTTACCATAAGAGCAAACTAGTTAGACCAATTATATATACATATAATGTATATATAATTGGTTTAATTAATTTGCTTTTATAGTAAAACATCACATGTCCTTAAACCAACAAAATCTCAGTTCACAAAGTTTTCATCATACAAAATGTCTCATATAAAACTCACCCCAGACACCCCTAAATATTTTTTAAATTCAAAAAATCACACTAATTTAAAAATAGACCTTTTGGCATCAATTGATAACAGTATTAGCAAAATCCTAGCGTATTTTTTAATTAGGGTGATTTCATTGAATCTTCAAAATATTTAGAGGTGCAACAACAGCACCTCCAGTGCTGTTACTGCACCACAATAAAGGACGACTGCAGCGCTATTTTAGGATAGCTGTTATACTTTTTTGTGGAGTAGTTACTGTCTCTCTGGCAGAGGGAGCGACGCGCTCCTTCGATAGACAACTGCTATCCCTCTAAGGTGCAGTAACTACCCCTCAAACAAACAGTTGCTACACATATACAGAGAGCAACAGCTACCCCACGTTAAACGTAGCAGTTGTATCTACAGGGGCAGTAACTGAACCAAATTTTTTTCCATGCAGTTCTTATGGTTGTACGCAAGTCAATTCTAATATTAAATATCAGCTTCTGTACGTTTGTAAAAAAATATTTGTTATTTGTTAACATTAGGAACTTCAGATTCATGTTGAAGAAACCTAGTTTTGAGGTCTGGACTCTGCCTTGTTGGAATTAAAAAGATAGAAAGTCTATCTATTTGAATCTTTTTCAATATTCAGAATTGAAATAGAAAGGAAAAATGTATCCTTCCCTATCCATGCCAATCTATTTTTATCTCTACAATAATCTCTTTCCTTTTGAATCTCCGCCTTTCTATCTTTCTGTATCTTTTGTCTATTCACGCCAATCTTTTTCTATCTCTTCTGAAATCCATGGATATAAAGTGTACACTTGGGAGGGATAGAAAATCTCTAAAATCTTTATCCTTTTCTATCTTTCTACTTCCAACAGGTTGGATATTATCAATCCTACAAAGCGACCTGTAACATAAAGAAAAACAACGTTTAAAAAAATATGTTTCAGGAACTTACTTGTAAGATCCATGTGTATTTTGACATTCTCCGTAATGGCAAGGACTTCTCAGACACTCATCGATGTCCTCAGCGCAATTAGGTCCCATAAATCCAGGTGCACAAGTGCACTGATATGTGTTGTCAAGTGACCGACACTCTGCCCCATTTTTACATGGAGAATTTGCGCAATGATCTTGCCGTTCACAGTGTTCACCTGAAAATAATTATTTTGAATGCAATCTATGTCGGATGTATGTTAATTAGTTAGCATTAATAAAAAATAATGAAATTGAATAAACACTATGATCAGAAAATCAACTAATTTTATCTCACTCGGTTTCAGGAAGAGCGAAAAGAAATTGGGAGGAGTAGGAGGGGATCATAGAATGTGGAAGGGCCAACGTTATTAGGAAGTTGGAGGAGGCCAGTAGTAAAAGGAGTGGGGAGAGGATAATCTTAGTTTATGACGGGCGGAGTTAGGAAGAGCTTAAAGGATTTGGACAAACCAGTGATAATAAGAAGTCAGAGGATTTGTAGAGTCTGGATGGAGATAGGAGGGGGCAGGATGTGGAAGGGCCATCGGTATTTGGAGGTAGGAGGAGGCCAGTGATAGAAGGAGTGTATAGGAGGTAGTATTTCAGTCTATGGAGGGATAAAAAATTGTGTTAAATTATTTTCAGATTATTCGGATTTGTATATTTCTTACCTGTATATCCTGTAGCACAGGTGCAGGAATATTCATGCAATGATTTCAAAATGCAGGTTGCACTGTTGAGGCAAGGCGAGGAGTCACAAGCGTTTGCTATTGGTATTTCACAAAGGCTGGCGGTGAATCCTACAGGACAAGAGCACGCAAAGGTAGGTGTACCACCGCTAGGGCTCTCGCGGACCCTACAGGAACCGCCATTTTGGCACCGAGGTCCAGTGTGACAAGGATTCAGATACTGACAATATTCTCCGACATATCTTGAAGTGCAGCTGAAACAGAAATAATTTCATTATTAACAATACATAACGGGCATAGAAATGTCCTCACTTTGCTCCATCGAGTTTTAAATATGTTTGCAAAAGATATTTTAAAAGTCGTCAAGACTTGTGCAAAAAATTATATTGTTTATAAAAGTGTACTTTGTTTCTTTAATAATCGTTATAGCAATTGCATGAGATTAAGGAACTTTATTTGAAGTGAAGAGCGAAAATACGATCGACGTAGGCTGCAGTGGCAATCTATAATTCCTGGTTTATTGACCTTATAAGAGGTACGACAACGAGCTTAATTCTTGTTAATAGGTGAGTACTCTCCAACTCGTACACGACTTGGGGAAGACTACCGGGATTATTTATCAGGACCGCAGAGTTTTCTGGAAACTCCGAAGATGTTAAACACAAAATGTTTAATCCTAAACTATTATTGAATGATAGTCTTTCCCTTTTTTTTTTTAACTAATCTGATTAAATGTATGCTTGCTCTTTTTATCAATTGTTTTTGGAAAAATGTGATCATGAAACCTTACGACAAACCTTCCTGTCGAAAGTCAGGTTTCGAGCAGGATACCTGATCTTGCCGTCAAAAACCGCGATCCACAATTACCCCTGGGTTCCGTAAAGAGAAGTGATTTAAATGGAGGGGGTAGGCAAGGGGCAGAGTACTGTCGTTTGGAGGGGAGAGGCCAAGTGCAGAAACCACAAAACAACGCTATTCCACCCCCCCTGCCCTTGATTGCTTCATTTTTTTCTTTTCCCACTCCAGTAATTTGTTTCAGAAGGAGGTAAATACGAAGACGAGAGAAGTGAGTAGCCACGATAGCGGCACTCTCTTTTCTGCTCTTTTTTTCTTGTCGTCTTCTTGCACCAGCCACCAACTATGAACTTACAAAGGAAGTAAGCCGCTAATAGAATTCAAGACCTTTTATTTTCTGTTTACTCAGTCTTTTGAGACCCCTTGCTTCGTTACTAATTTCTATGATTAAACCTCAACGTGGATTTATTTTCAAAATTACCCCACTTCAGTTGTTCCCATCAGAAAGAATTTAAATGAATACCCCCCAAAAAGGAGGCAGTGAGTTGTGAAAATCTATCCAGTTCTAGGATGCGGCCTAGGCCTAAGCAGTCTCCAACGAACACTTTACCATATCTGAATCTGATAGAAAGTAAAGGCAGAAGAAAGCAAAGGAGAGAAACAAGACATATAGGATCGGCATCACCTGTAATCACAGGGAATTAACTGAGATTCTTAACATGCAGACCAGTGGCCCGAAGCATCATCAGCGCGATGTAATCACCCTGCCTTTGCACTTGGAACACTCTACAAAAGTGACTGATGTCTAGTGGAAAGGATCGGAAGAAGATTCGTTAAAAGGTACATACAAGTGTCTAAAAAAAGAGGGATCTGGACGATGATGCGTTGTTAGATTCTTAATCCAGTAGTAGAGTAGAGAACAACGCACATCAATTCACCATGTACAAAAAATACTTTAAGAGATTGGACTAGGGAGATGCATCGGAAAGTTGTAATTACGTGCACCGATTCTGGAAGTTTCTGCTGCAGTGTTTTGATTGCCAAGGTTAATTTAGAACTACCTAAACGGAGCATTGATAGCCCATTGATTAGCGTTGGCAGGTATTCCTTAAGGCTGCAACCCCGTAGAAAACAAGGTGAAATGAGCTATTTTGCTTGTAAAATAACGGCCAAAAAAGGTACCCTATATATCATGCATGTCACTTCCAGAAACGCATTCTAACTCGTTATTTTTCCGACAAAGGGACGCGTATGAATGCCCACTATGAAATTTTAACCAATCAAACTCCCCAACATTCCAAAATTTGCAAAACTTAATACTGCAAAAATCAATAATCTTCACAGAATATTAAAACGAAGAAAAAAACTTTAATTACATTTTGTGGAAGCTTTATACAACTATTGCAGTTAAATTTTCAACTGAAAAATTAGTTTCTGAATTCGACGTACACTGTAAGAAATTTTTGTAATTTTAGTTTACATGGGTAAAACTATATTTCAAACACAGTATACTAAATTTCCTATCTGTATACTAAGTTTATTAAGTGTATACTAAGTTTCTTTTATGTTTATGAATTACACAGTTTCGGTATACTAAAATTCGTATACCTGTTTACTACTACATCATTTTGGTTATATGGCCGTTTTCATTCATTCCTATTATGATCCCTTCATTGAGAAAAATGGATTGTAAACGGTAATGAAAAATATGTGACTAGGTATAATCTTGGACGATTAACTATGGGACAGCGATCTATAGATTATTAAAACCATAATTTTTAGATATGTTAAAAAAAAGATAGTATCAGATAATATCTTATATTATAAACTGAAACGCACCAGATTTTAACATTTATAATCCAAGGCATTAAAGCTTGTACCAACACTAAGATTTTAATCAAAAGTTTACACAATCTAAAGCAAAGAATATCAATTACTAATTCTGATAATAATAATTATAGAATGTTTTGTATTGAACTTTACAAGTTTCCTCTCATTTAACGTTGAATTTTTACATGGCTTGTGGTAGTTTGACTTTGAATTTAGTTTATAAATTCACTTCCGGTCCCATTGCAAATTTTGAATTTTAATACTCATAAAGGGATAAGTATTTTTCTATTTACTTCTCCTAAAATCGGATTCCAATGTACGACCTAGTTAATAACTAATTATCTAATGGCCCAGCCGAAAAGTCTGAGACAAAACGTTCACGTGTTTGAGAAAAGAGTGAAACATCCATGTCCGCCATGATATTTAACGGGCCTTTATTATCTTCAGATGTTATAAATTAATTGCTAAAGATTATAAAAATCTAACATCTAGAGATTATGTTTATTAATATCTTTGTATATTAGGTAAAACTTATAGATCATATACATTAACATATTTTATGTCATCGGATACTATCCTTTAGTTTTATCATCCAGGTTTTATGATTCATTTTTCTCAGTGTGTTTTTTTACGATTTGGTTCAGTTATTTTGTCAAGCGATACCGTAGTAACCACTGGCATAATAGATGTGTGTAATATCTGATTGTTTTTCTTTCAGACAAAGTACTTAGTCAGTTTACATATTATACAAAAAAAGAATGCAAATCCAAAAATAAATAGAGACGTTAAAGTTGGAGCTTGAGATTAGAACCATGATTTGAACTGTTAGACTGTTGGAACAAGCGAGAGATCATAAAATGTAAAGGGGTACGGCAAAAGGATGGGCTCTCCATCCACAGAAGAGAGAAAGAGCCACACTAGTATCTAGATTGAAGAAAGATGACTAGCAGATGGTTAGAGGGGGACCACAACTATTGCGCTTGCGCAGTAGGCGTGGGAACGTTGCTGGGGTCTCCTTCTGTCTCCCCTGTACTCTGTAGGCCTTTCTCTCCACACTGCCCAGCGATCTCGCAAGCGTATGCAAGCGTAAGAATACTAAAGCTAAGACGGCTAAGATTTTAGCTTTAGATTTAGAAGTTTAGACTCTTTGAGACTGAACCGATGGCCGAAGACTACCGATCACGGCCGACTAAGTACGATGCACTGCCCTGGGCCCTGGGGGCAATGTGACGTCTGTGGCAGGGGTGCTCAGTAACTGGGTGACTAATGCTTAATTTAAAAAATTTTTTTTTTAAGTACCAAGCACACTATTTACCATTTCGAGATTTTTATAAGAGAACTATCTAGCGTACGCTTATTCGTCAAGCACTTTAAATTAGATACTCTTTTTTAATTGTACCCAACCAATACACGTTCGCTTTTATTGGACTTATTGTAATCAAATATATTGAAATATTCCAACAGTTTTGAATTAAAGGTGTTTATTAAAAGTTAAATCTCATATTATAAATCTCGGAATTCAACTTTTTACTTTCAGCCGCTTAATTAAGCGGCTGAAAATAAAAAGTGAAGTAAAAATGTTCGAATTAACAATTCGTTTTTGCTGTAAGAATTAATTTTTTATTGGATACTCATTTTCCAATAATACTACTTCAATATTTTACGCGAAAAAAATTTGGATCCCGTACTTTTCCAATACTAATTTTTCATAAGGGTCAACTCTTTTCTTTTGTGATGATAAATCATTTCAGCCTGTCTAATCTAAAATATACACAATACCGATAATGATGACTACTTACTTGCAATATGACTCGCCACGTGACGAAGATGCGCAGAGTCCTCCATTCTTACACGGACTTGGAGAACATGACACAAAACCTGAAATAGAAAGAAGATTATATGTAATTAAATATTTTACAAAATATTTTATGGCTAAACATAATTTTCGTAATGTGATTCAATAAATATTCTACATAACCCACATTAATTGTAACTATTTTAGTGCACATAAACATTTTTCTTATAAGCGGTGAAATTTTTAGCTCATTTTGAATAAACTGGATTATCTAAAAGGCTGCTATGTTCTTTTATTGTAAAGGTATAAATATAAATGATTCTCATTTCACACGTGGTTTGACATGGCTCTCCACTTTTTTCTGGTTTGTAAGCATCTTTTGTTAGTTCATTCACACAAATGTACGACTATTTCAATTATTTAATCTTTGAAATAGTTTGACATAATTTCTTACTTATTTAGAATCTTTGTGTAAAATAAATTAAAAAACTGTCATTAAGATAATAACAGTTCTTCCATTTTTGTTCCAGTTCTGATAACATAAATTATCGATTAAGCAAATAATTATATTTCCGGAATTATTTATACTAGACGGACGTACCCCAATATATTTTCTATTATTTCCCAAAATTTCATTACGATATAAGTTTCACACATCTACTTAGAAGAAATTTTTTTCACTAAATATTGTTTGCAAAAACATATCCTATGATTTATGTTTCAATAAATAAATTATTTTAAATAAACCAATCTTTTCAGTGAAAATCATTCGAGAAAAAAAATTAGTCTGAATTTTCAAGCTTATTTTTAAGGGCATGTGTTACTTACCATATGAGCCAGTTTGAATAATCCCGTTTTTTGTCCACAATTTTTACATTATCAAAAAAATAATAGTGGTCATCCGTCCGTGTTCGCATTCTTAAGGGATGTCCACTATTATTTTTTTTGATAAAGTAAAAATTGTGGACAAAAAACGGGGTTATTTAAATTGGTTCATATGGTAAGTAACACATGCCCTTAAGGATCTGGAAATAATTAAGAAGATTTCAAAGGTTTTAACCAAATTTTCTAGTAATTTAAATGCTTCTAACAAGTTAAAAAAATTGATTAAAGAATTTAAGAAAAAAATTTAATTAGAAAGTTCGAAAACAGATTAAAAATATATTTTAAAAATCTCTTGAAATCTCTTAAAATGCCTTATATAATTCCAGAATAATTTTTAAAAATTATAAAAATCTCTTGTAAAACCTTAAAATTCTACAAAAACCTTCCAATTCTTTTAAACTAAAAAATCCTTTGAAATCCCAAAAATCAAAATCTCTTAGCATCTCCGGAAATTTCTAAAAATCCTTTAAAAGCATGTCATACATATAATTATAATTATATGTACAACATGCCCTTAATGTGATACATATGCCCTTAATGTGATTAATGTCTTTTTACCCCTGGAAATCTCCTTAAATGCCAGGCAACGCCGCGTTTGGCTTTTAATAACTTCCACAATTTTTGAGATATTTCAACAGCTCAGGAAAATAAAGGAAAATGAAAATCCAAAAAATTGTTTTTGAGTTATAGCCAAAAAACGATTTTTTTGAAATTTTCGATTTTGCAAACCTGAAACCAAGTGAAACTTAGTGAAACCATCTAATTTTGTCAAAATGTCAATGATTTCTGCAATTTGAGCGAAGAAATTCCAACAGTATCGCGAAATATGGCGACATTGTGGAAAAATGAGTTTTTTTTTTTACCTTTAATAACTTCCGCAATTTTTGAGATATTTGAACGGCTCTTGCACCAAATTGTCAGGAATAACAGTCGGGTTTAGGAAAGTTAAGGAAAATCAAAATCAAAAAAATATTTCGGCTTTGGAAGCTTAAAAATTTTGTTGATAATTTTATTGCAATAAAAGTGAAAAAGTCGTCAGATTAGACGTTTCAAGCTTCAACCGAATATTATAATATTTATTATAAATTCAGGTAAAATTGCAACTAATATTGTTGACAAGTGTCAGGATGAGCATGTGTTCTGGTGAGATTTAAAGTTTTCAGTCTCAATGAGAAAAGAGAATCACACGTTCGTATGTGTGAGTAGTGTGACATTTGTACAACCCTATATAAAAGTGTATTAGTGACAAAGTGGCGCGGGTGGCGATACGAATGGAACATCTGCCGGAGGTTGAACCCCTCCCTTTTAGAACATCAGCACCTTGCACCACATTACATAGATGCCCATTGGGCCTCTCCTTATAATTCCTCTCACCGTTGCCATTGCCAGCGTGATGCTTCGTATTAACTGTGATGAAAACATTTACCGCATCAATATCAGACTTGAGTTGATATGAAAGATTTCGTTTATATCGGATGCGATATTGAATTTATAGGAGCACAATATTGTCCCAGACATATTCTGCCTTGCCCTGTAAAATTCTACACTCTAGCAGGGATGGATAGGTATATATGTACCTGATGTAATTTAAATTATTTTTTCACGTAATATTCCATTTGAGGAGGATTCGATCAAAACTAAACATGTCCACTTTTGGCGAAAATCGATTTTTTTCCAATTTCTAGTACCTCTGGTACATCTTCGCATGTCCTAAACGTTTGGCGGAGCAAAAGTTATTTTATCCACGTTAAAGAGGTGGCAACTTAGCTGTTTCAATCAAAACTCTACAGTAAAAAAGAATACTTGATTTCAGTTAAAAATCGAACTATTTTAAGGTGTAACAAAAAGAAGCATACGTAATCTGAAATTAAGAATGATATCTGCGCCTTAAATTAAGGAAATAAAAATAATGAAGTTCAAATTGTCACAACATAAAATTAAGGCGATATTTTTTCTGACAGTCAGACTAAAGTTTGAAATATTTTTAAATTTAAGTATTATCTAAACTGAAATCTAAATCTAAACATAAATCAAAATGAAGTGTGATGATAGCCTTACATTTCTTTCAGGTTCCAATCAACTTACTTTTAGAACAATGTTTTACTTTTTCTCAATTAAACGATACTTATTTATTGTTTAATATAAGTTACTACTTACTTCAAGGTAATTAGTGCACTTAAACAGAGTGTCTACTATTTTTCGACCACCGAATTCCCGGTTATAATTATCAAATTTACCCTTACTAGAATCATAAATAAAACGCATTTAACATAAGGTTTCCCTACGTGTAATTTTATGTATTGCGATATTTTATTATATTTAAACAAAATAATATTTTCGTAATTTATTGTGCCTAAAATTTACGAATTTTGAGGGAAAAAGAAGGATGCTGCAATATTTTGAAAAAATTTTAAATGTGATTCTTGGTTTGGATTTTTATACTCTGCTAATTCCCGGTTAGTAGACACTCTTAAATTTAGTTTCTTGCTTAATTCAAGTTAATTCTGAAGTTAAGTTGAATACTTCTTCCCTGACCGTTAGAACACCCGGAAATACATTTGTTACAGATATATGTTACCAGTTACTGTATAGGATCTAGAGTGACGCGTAATAACCCAACACTGCTATTTACCGTGGATGTGATTTCAATGCTGGAGTAGCAATGTTCCTGAAACGTCGAACGTTCATAAGGACGACTTCAAAAATCCAATTTAAACATCAATGTAACGTAGCTGAAGAAACTCTTTACCAAATTTTATGATATTTAAACCAGTTCTCTGAATTCTAGAGCATTATGAATTGAAGAATTTTTTTTTATTAGTGTTTTTTTAAGACAATCTTTGAAAAACTCGTTCATATATAGTGTCATGAATCCAAATGAATTGTTACAATTGTTGTTACTAATTACAATGGTCATAAATCAATAATCAGGATGGCGAATCAGCAGATGATTTTAAATTCCCTATAATATAATAGTTTCTCTTTGATAATATAATATAAGGCAAAAAATTCCCGCTCAAGTCGTCATCCTGTAAATTAATAACACGTAGAAAAGAAATTCAAACGTTAACGTCAAATTCGAAATCAACTACATAAAAAACCTTTAGAAATGTTATTAATTAACTATTATTAATTAATAATTAATTAAACTCAGATTGAGTTTAATAGAAAAATGTTAAAAAATACTAAGAAGAGATAAAAAGTTCGAAGAAAAGAATCTTCACTTGATAAGGAATACTGATAAGGAATGTTTGTCGACATTGAAAAGATTTCTACGAGAGTCTATATATTTAAAATAGATTTTGAGTAATTTTGGGATTCATTTTTTAATCTGCACGTAAATCATATCCCTTTTTTTTTTTAACAGAAACTGCGGTAACAATTTTCTTATGACTGGAAAGTTTTGAACATTCAATTCAACGATTTTTTATATTGGTTGTATTTTCAACTAGAAACAGTTTTTAAAAATTGATTCATTTACATTGAAAATAATTCTGTATGAAAGAAATTTGTTATTTTTGGTTGAAAAAATATTTCATTTATTTGAACGTTCAAAACTACCAGTATACATATTATGTCACGATTTTGAAGATTTAAAGGCCTCCGACCTACAGTAAAACTGTTTTCACCTAAAAAAATTCGACAATCATTTTGTGCTCAATAAAAGATAATGATAGTATGCAGAAAATCAAAATTGACTCTGTAAATATTAATATAGGTATACCGAACACAGACGGTCTTTTTTAAATGGCCGCCATTTTGAGTCAGCAAGATTGTAGAAAAGGGCTGCAGATGAAATCGATTTTTATGGTATAAATAAACATAATACAAAGTTGTTTACTTATGTCATAATTTTCAACTTTTTTTATGTCTCAATGTCCATTATAAATTCAAAGAAAGTAAAATTCCAAACAATTAAAATGAAACGGGTGCCGGACAGTTGGAGGAATATCAATGTTCTTTTAAATACACAGCAAAGAAAAATACTAATTCATGAGATCAAGGCAAGTATCAAATTAAGAAGAGTCATTGAAACCTCAATATGTCTAAATTCCAGCTTATTTCGACGGGTAAATGTTAAAACTGTGAAAAGCTTTGGAGATTTTAACGACCAATGTGCGCAAGAAAGGTAGTAAAAAGTCGGTAGGTGAACAAAAATCTACAATGTCTGACGCGAGGAGTTGCTGTTATTATTTATGGAAGTAGTTGTTTCAGAAGCCGCTGAGAGACAAAGCGTGAAAGAAAAATGTAGAGAGAATTTTAATTTTGTGACTCTTTGAAAGGGCCTTTAAACAATGTACAGTAGGTACTTATAATTGATGAAAACAAAGCAAAAACCTTCAAAGGAAGGGAGAGGGTTGTTGAACGGCAGAACGGGATGCGAGTGCAACTGCGAGTGCGCCGGCGCTAGTGTCGCGAAACCTGTTGCCATGCTCAACATGTGCAGAATGTACTAATTCACGTTTTTCACAAACTATATGAAAATAAAATCATTGAAAAGGCATACCTGAAGCTGTAGGCAGACTGAGGACTAGCGTGACAACGATGGCGAGCAAGGCGTAATCCAATTTTCGCCGAGGCAGCAACATGATGCTGGAAATTTTATTCACACACATTCAGGGACACACACTCATCAGATTAAGCATTAAGCACTCACTAGAAACACTCGAAGACAACCCGATACCCGTCATTTAATTACGCACATCGTCCCCGGCTCGTTAATTTTGCACTGAAATTCGTCAATGTTTACTTTTTGGCACGATAACATTAAACGCAAAAGACATTCGGGACTCATTCACGAGCGCGACCGCGTCGGAAACACTTCTGCGGGACCTATTGTTCACTTAACGCGCTGAAAGTAGTCCCAACATGCGCGCGCAACCATGCGTATTCCTACGCTCGCAGGATAGCCGGGTAGCCTAAGCCCCATATGCTTTGCTACTATTTCCAATATGTAATTTTTTTATCCTCCTCAGCGAATGGCAGTTGAGTTTTGAGAAAGAGTCAAAGCTACAACAGAAATGTTATTGTTCAACTGAATTTAGAATTTGGTAATTGTTAATCAAAATTAACATGGAGAATTGGACCTAAAAAATGGAAATTTTTATTCTCTTTTTGTTTTCAGGGGCGAATTTTAATTGATTCATTTACAAAATTAACCTTCGATTTTAAAAGGCGGTATATTACGTCAGGAAGGATCAGAGAATATCCGGTAACTTACCAATATGTTCGCGAGCCATTCTTGGGAGTTACGGAAGTATTTTGACTGTTTTTTCTTAATTTATGAAAATGTATATTTTATAGGGACAACTGTTCGACTTGGACAACTTGGTTTTTACTGTAAAACCAAGAGATTCCGAATATTAAAAAATATGGTGAAAATAATTCCTGAAAATTTAAATTCAAGAAAAATGCTAATTCCTAAAATTTTTAATTCGTGAATCAGAATAATATTGCCGAAAATGCTTATAATATAAAAGAAATATTTATTAACAATACAAATTAATTGAGAGTTTAAAAAAATTAAAAAATAATTTTAAATTAATCCAGAGTTTATCCAAAAATATTATCCAGAATTTTTGTCCAAAACTTTGAAGAAAAATTAGAAGAATAAATTTCTAACACAAACTTTGAATTAAAATTAAAAAAAAAAATTTTTTAATAGAAATTTTGCAAAAAAAATTATATAGAAGTTTTGCAAAGAAATTATAAAAATAAACTGTAATTATCGGGAATTATTTTTTCGGCAAATAGATGCCCCACTACTACCTATTTATTTTCCTAGAAAAATAAAATATCTATACAAAATTAAGAGGTTAAAAACGTGTGCAAATAGAATTTAAAAATAATAATAAAATGAAGCTTTCTCCGCAAGATGTCAGGAGCCAACAGCCTCATGAAAATTGAATTTAAATATTTTCATAAAGTTTCTAAATAAGCTTGATTTTTAGATCTCATCTATCTATTTTAATTACTTGAAAAAATTAAATAGACTGTTTTTGAAAATTTGAAGATCAATTTTCTTTAAAGTAGAAAGAAAACAGGCATGATTGAAATATTTGAAAAAATACTGAGTAATAAAATTAGGGACAGCCTAGTGTATGTGTAAAATCTTGCACTAGTGCAAGCTTGGACACTTAGATCCTTTGGCGCTTTTTAAGGGGCACCGACAACCGTCCGGTGAGTGACTGCACAATTCTCGATCCTTAGCTGATACCTTGGAATCTTTTCAGCAACAGACATCACTAGACGAGTCGGAGGGAAGAACCTATACGTATCAGAAGACAGAAAGCGAAGCTCCTTAATTATACAGTTTTACTTGGACTTGGACACGCGTGGAAGGAAACGTGCGCGCTTCTGGCTTAAAAAAATAACTGAATCGATGGATGGATGCAAATGTCGTAATGACGGGTCTAGAAGTAGAAGGCCTTTTAAGTTAAGAGATGCCGCCAGATATTTCTCGAGTTCGCTTTAACTGATTCAAGAAAACAAATCTGCATAATAGAATAGAATGGAGAAGAAACAATGACATTGGCATATATATCTAAATTAATTACGTGGAAAACATAGTAAATATAAACATAATTTTTTTAAATAATTGAACCCCGGCCAAAATTTACGTTTAAAGGCTTGTGTTACTACAAGAGCAATTTAATTTCCCCAAACTTACACCCGCAATAATAAATATTTTTGTTAAAACTAGCCCATTTATCTCCGTCTATATAAAGCGTAGATAAACGGCCTAGTATTAGGCCATTATTATTTTCCATATTTGTGTAATACAACATTGTTATTAAAACTCTTATGTATCATCATATATGTATAATAAATTTTCGAATATCATACCTGTTGATAGGCAACCAAATATACACGCTTGCAAGCCGTCGTCCTACTAGGTCGGTAAATCAAGCAATGACATTAGCACGCGCCTGAAAGGAGGCATACCAGTATGTCAACATGTATTAATAGATTACTTACTAATGAAACATGATTTATATTAATGGTTTATATTAGAATAATTTGTTTAAGCGGTAGACACCGTCAAACAGTAAAAATTAATCGTTTTTAAGGCTACCCAAATTTCCCACCTTTTAGGTAATAAAATCCATAGTTTGTCTAAACCTCTGGACCCTATGCATAAACATTATTGCTTCCAGATGGATAAAAACTGTTAAGACACTAATTTTCATTTTAACACTACTTCAAATAGCTCGCTTATTTCCTATTGTCGGAAAAGCTTTGTATTTTTAACTTTATTACGGTCATGGATTATGGCACGCATATTTTGTCAACAGTACTATTGTAATCGTGATTCAGGCACCACTCAACCACCTACAATTCTATTGCGGTACCAGATGAGGAAGAGCGTTTCCATTTTATAGCCCTTCTTTATTATCCGAAGACAGCTTACCTTGACCATCACAATAATTTGCTAAAATCTCAGTTTTTAATGATTCTACCTAAGTTTCGAGAAAACCCAAAAATGTGACGTCAACCGAAGGAGTGTCTTGCCACCTCTACCATAGAATTGTAACCAATAGATGCTCTTTGATTCTCCTTCTATTTTAGTTTTGTAAACTTCAACTTTTGGGCCATAATAGACACTTCGGTTTTAGACTTCGTGTTGATCACTTGGTTAGGATAGTATTTTACATCAAGACCTTAGTCTAAGGCGGCACGGACAATATTTTCCGTAACACGCGAACTTCCATTCAATGATTAAGTTAAATCAGTGTTTATTAATAATAAATATTTAATAAATATTGCTGTGTTATAAATTTAATTTGAACCCGAACTTTTAATACAATACGTTGCAAATTTACTTGCGCGTATAAACATAATTAAATAATAACATGGTAATAATATTAATAATAATATTAATAATAACAATATTTTATAATTTTGGACTTTTTAGGGGTTTATTTGAGAACCAATAAATATAAGTTTTTGGGCTCCTTTACAATTTTCAAAAAATCAATTGTACAATAATTGAGGGTCCGGATTCTATAACCACGCATAAAATTTGCCTGGTCGTTTTCGACTTTTCGAGTTGGCCCCTGATGTCTTCAAAAACAACTTCGAAAATAAAAATTTTTTAAATATATGGCTTTATAGGAAATTTCATGGCGCATCTTTTATCCCCTTACATAAAAGTTGTATTTCTGACTGTTTCTAAAAGAAAGTGGAAAAACCGAGGGGTTGACAACTCGTGAAATCAGGTGTACACTTGCACTGAAATCATTTGAATTCTTCTGAAATATCTGAAGTCACGAGAATTCACTTGAAGTCACATGAATTCATTTGAATTTTCTTGAAATCTCCTGAAGTCAGTGAAATCTTCTGAAGTCATTGAAATATCCTGAAATATCTTGAAGTCAGAAGTAGGTGTACACCCGCTTGGCCGAGTTGTCAACCCCTCGGGAAAAACTCAATTTTTGGAAAAATTAAATTTAATACATATTTTCACTTCTACTCGCTCCAAAGACAGAGTTTTTAATATTTTTAAACGAAGCGTTTGAAAGTTGCGTTACGATATTTTGATAATGCTTAGCAAAAAAATTCATAAGATTTTTCATAACAAATCGGAAAAGTTTTAACGAGCATATCATCTTCAAAACATTTTGAAGCATAACTCCTCTAATTTGCATTTAAAAATATTAAAAACTCTGTCTTTTGGAGCGAGTAGAAGAGAAAATGTGAATTAAATTTCATTTTTCAAAAAATTGAGTTTTTCCACTTTCTTATAGAAACAGTAAGAAATACAACTTTTATGTATGGGGATAAAAGATGCGCCATGAAATTTCCTATAAAGCCATATAATTAAAAAATTTTATTTTCGAAATCGATTTTGAACACATCAGTTATAGAATCCGCACCCTCAATTTTGGGCTTTGTTGGGCTCTTGAATTTCGCAAAAATCAATTCTCCAAAAGCAACCCTTAAGGTCAAATTCCTGCCCCATTATATAAATTCCATTTTTTTTTTAAATTAAAGTATTTTTGAGATTTTTATGGACTTGTGAACTCCCTAAATGAAAGTTATCGAAAAACCACCCTTCTCAAAAATCAACCTCTATAAAAAAATTCAACATTTCTAAAAATGAACCACGCTATATTTCTTTTAGTTTCGTTTGAATATTTCAAATATACCAAAATTAATTTTTGAGCTTTATTCTTTGATGTCACAAACTTTCAACCCTTTCCGCGTAGATTTAACTTTGCCGAAAAATAAAAATGATATTAACTTTGAAAATAAAAGATTGTTTTGCGTACATAAATGAAGCTCAGAAATATATAGGGTGGTTCATTTTTAGAAATGTTGAATTTTTTATAGGGGTTGATTTCTAAGAAAGATGGTGTTTTGATCATTTTCATTTAGGGAATTCGAGAGCCCAAAAGTGCTTAAAAATAATATGTGCTTCAATTTTTGGAAAGTGTTTCTGTAATAGGGGTTGCTTTTAGAACTTAAGAGTTTTTTTTCAGAGAGTTGGTTTTCGCGAAATTCAAGATCCCAAAAAGCCCAAAAATACTATCTGCTTCAAATTTTGAGAAATGGAAATTCTACAATGGGAGTTGATTTTTGGAACTGAAGAGTTGTTTTTTAAGTTTTTTTGCGGAATTCAAGAGACAAAAGTTTGAAGCTCAACATTCTAATCTCCATATTACTCAACAGAAATTATAGATAAAATATTCTTCAGCTCTGTAAAACTAATCTTTTTTCAATATAAGATTGCGTAAAGAGCGAAAGAACATTTGATTTCGAAATTTTTTGTATAAAACGAAAAATTCAAAATCTAACTTTAAAATTCAATATTTTTATTTTACTTAACAAATATTTGAATTCGATATTTTCTCGCTCTGTACGCACAATTCTAGTTAAAAAAGTTGATTAATTCTACTGAGCGAAAAACATTGCAATTTTATTATGTGTTAAGTAAAATGAAGAAATCGAAATACTCTGTACTTCAAATTTTGAAAAATGGAATTTCTGTAAAGGGGGTTAATTTTGGAACTAAAAGGTTGTTTTTAAAGAGATTTTTTTTTTGCGGAATTCAAATGTCAAAAATGCCTAAATTTATATGATACAACTGATTTCTTTTTATATAGTTATTTAAGACATTGGGTGGCTAGCAAAAAAAAAAATAGTAAAATTTATTTTTTGAAAAATGGAAAGGAACCCAAAAATATTTATTGGTGTACAAAAAAAGTCAAAAATTATAACATTTTCATGATCAAATGCATATGTGTTCAGAATTATATACAAAAAGATTGAAAAAAAGAATAAATAAAAAATTTTTTTTGAATAAACAAGGGATAAACACGTTTTAGACATCGTTCCTTTCCATTTCACTCACGAAGATTGAAATCGATTCAAATATATGTAGATATAAATTACAAATTTCTACGTTTTGCGATCTACTGAGTTAATTAGGTCCCAGGACTCGTTGATCTTTCCAAGTTCTTCAACTGATGTCCTCTCTTATCAAAAATTGAAAGTTACTCCTAACACCACATTCAAAACCGGTTGTAATTTGTAAAAACGACTGGAAAGTTGGAAACAATTTTTTTTTTGCAAATCTTTTAGCGGATGTTCATACCATAGTCGAGATGAAAGTGTAATGAAAATTGGAGGGGCTGGGATATCAACTTATCAAGGTCATGGGATTTAAAAATAATGGCCTATATCATGTGTTTAATCATATAAGATCTTTATTTCTACTTAGGGAATGCTTTAAATGTTGTTTTGAAATATGGTGTTGTAGGAATTTATTATTTCCAGATTTTCTTAATATTTGTTGGGTTTTTCCATCCCCATTAAAAAAATCTGGAATTCCCCAAATCTTTAAGCCTTTTATGATTCTACCAAGGACCTGGCTTATTACTGGTTTTACTACAATTCTATGTTAAAAAGTTCTATGCGTGCTAAGGTCCAGGTACTCTTCGACCCTTCAGATATAACCATCATAAAATTCAAATGCTACTTTCTCTAATATTCTTGCTTTCTCTAAAAATGTACCTCTGAACCTTAGAGAGACTCTTCCAGTCTGTCATATTTTGATCTCGTACGAGTTCAGAGCTTCTTTGAATTATCTACTGAGTTATATTTTCAAATCATCGGAATTCTATGAATTAAGCAATCCTGTTAATTCAAATAAACTTTAATTATATGAAACCTTTGTATCTTTGATTTCGATCACCAGTACTACCTTTTTTTAACATTTTGGTCCTTCGAGCCGGATTGAGTGAACTGTGCAAACCCGGATTGAGTGAATTGTGCAAACCTGAAT